>CM076584.1:766123974-766427562 GCA_034641835.2 Pinus albicaulis | reverse complement strand
TTTTTTTTCCAAAAAAAACTATATATGTATATTCCTAAATACATGTCTGGTTTAATAAAAAAAAATTTATTTAATATGTCAATGATTCAGAGAGAAGAGGAGGAACAACAGTAACAACAAGAAGAGAAGTATGACATGGTTCGCCTGTGGGACGCATGAGAGAGGGAGAGAGATGTGTACCCTCACCCTATTACAACAGATACCCAGGGGCTCCTAAGGCAGGTAGGCCTCCTCAATTTCTATGAGGAGGCTACTTCCCTAAAGGCCCATAGTGTTTTGAGACATCTTATCCGCAGTGGAATGCCCCACCGAGCTGTGCTTCTGTGTTTGTCCCGACCAAGGTACACACCTACCGAGGAGGATATATATTTCATTACAGAGACTCGTGAGGAGAGGGGTGGATTCAGAATGCTGTCTATGGGTTCCATCCTCTTAAAATAAGGAGCTGCTAGTTTACCTCAGAGATACATTGGAGCATCAAGATCGGCTTCCCGGCAGACTGTTAAGTCGTTGAGGTCGCTTACGTATAGGTGCATTCGGTAGACAGGACGTGCAGTGCCTCTCCCTTATCATTTCGACCATTTCGCACAACACCAGTGATGGGCAACACATTAGTTGCTCGCTTTGATATTATGTTGATTCTTTAGTACAACAACCACAACTTGTCAGGTGGTCTACCATTTTTTTGCAGTAGTTTTGTACGGCCTTAGATAGATGTCGTGCTCATGCACAAGGGAGGGTCAACTTCCCTTTTACTTCAAAGATGTTTTATTTATTTTTTGAGAGGTTTCTAGAGATGAGACCTAGTTTTGTTCGACAGCCTCATAGGCCGATGTTCGAAGCCTCGATGCACATGTGGGGGCAGATGATGCCCAAGAGGGGAGACACTATGTTTCCAGCTAGGATATCGCATGATGCACTGGACTTACTAGCCAATGTTGATGGGATGCATCCCTTCATTATGGTCCCATGTCCTTATGCTGGATTAGATTGGCGAGAGTGTCCCAACATCCTCTTCACAGATGATGAGCCACTAGATGATAGAGGTAATATTACTATTTTATTTATATTTATTCTAACATGTTCTTTAACTTGTTTTGATTAAATTATGTAATGAAATTGTCTAATTATTGTTGTGTACTTGTATATATTTTACATACGTGGCTCTTTTTATGGCAAGGAGATGTCGGCACCACCACTTGATCCAGGTGTGGATCCTGATGACGATCAGGGCATGCCAGATGCTGAGGATCATCAGAAGGCTAGTGCAGAGAGACATGCTCCTATTGGTGTGCCAATACCGCCTTTTGCTAGGCGCGGTCGACTTGATACTAGATACAGGATGGAGTTTGGCGACCAACTCAGTGCATTGATTATTGAGGTGGGCATCAGGCCCACTCATTTTAGAGACATACAAGCCGATGATAGACTATTACAGATGTGGAGAGGCATGTTGCGTGACATGTACAACCTAATGCGTCATGTCGTAGGAGCTACGACAGTTATATTGCGACTGAGGAGGATTGTTGCACGTTATAGGCGTGGTCGAGCCGCAGTACGTGATGGACAGTTCATGGGCAGTGACTCATCATCTCATGATCGTTCACCTCACGTTGCGCCATATGAGCATGAGGCTCACTAGCATCTAGCAGTCATCATGGAGATGAGGTTGGACCATCAGCCACGTCCAGTTAGCAGCCTGCAGCATCCATCAGTACTATTCATGATCATGAGCAGACTAGACCATCAACCATCGAGGCTGCACCATTGACTGAGCAGGCCTCCACTAGTACTGCTATTGATGTTGTACTACCACCAGCTGATCCATGACATTTATATTACAGTTTTATATTTTTAACATTATATATATATATATATATATGGTCCATGTATTTTATGTTCATGTTGCAGTTGTACTTAATTTACCTGTTGGTGATCATAATGATGTGTATATTGTTAGGTCATGTTAGATATGTTCATTTAATGTGCAGCTTGCAGATAGATGTGTATGTGATAGCATGAGTTATTTGACATGAGATGTATATTTGATGTTTGTGTTGTGATGATGTTAATATATAATGTTAATTGATGTTTGAATGTGTTTTTTAGTCGAATATGATATTTGTACGATGGTTATCATGATCGTGATGTTTATTAATTAATTTAATATTAAATGACCATGATATTTATTAAATATTATGTCGTGATTGTAATTGAAATTTAAATTTTAATTGTATGTAAAATTGTATTTGTATTTGTATTTGTAATTGTAATTTTATAAATTTTTAATTGTAATTGTAATATTTAATTTATTGTGAAATGATTGTAATTGTAATTGTATATATGACAAATTGTAAAATTGTAATTGTAATTTTAATTGTATGTAAAATTCTAAAATTGTATTTGTATTTGTAATTGTAATTTTATGTAAAATATTTATAAAATTGTAATTCTAATTCTAATTGTATGTAAAATATTTGTAAAATTTTAATTGTATTAGTGTGAAATGATTCTAATTGTAAAATTTTAATTGTATGTAAAATTAAAATTCTAATTCTAATTCTAATAGTAATTGTATGTGAAATTGTAAAATTCTAATTCTAATTCTAATTGTATGTAAAATATTTGTAAAATGTTAATTGTATTAATGTGAAAATTTTAATTGTATTAATGTGAAATGATTTTATTAAAATATTTAAATTTGTAAATTTTTAAATAATTGTAAAATAATAAATCTAGAATAATATGAATTTTTGTAACATAATAAAGTTTCGAAAATAATGCAAATAAATTCATGTACTTTAGAATTATGATTATTTTATGATGATCTTACATACCAAAAAAATAACTTTATACAGTCTGGTGTGATTATCATCATAACACGCACCAGTGCGTCTTAGTACTTAGAGGCACCGGTGCTTCATAACTCTTCCACACCGTTGCATCATAAAACACCGAGCCAAAACATAAACCTCGATCTTACAAACCGCACCGGTGTGCCTATAAAACCCTGTGCACCAGAACAGGGTTATTCTGTAAAGTGAAGTATTGGAGCAGCGAAGGGTTCGAATCGCGGGCAAGAATTTTTCTGAGGAGATGAGGGTTTGCAAAGACAAGAGTTAGAATTTCGGCTCAGAAGTTTATAGTAGAGAAAATGAATTTTCAAATAGAAAGACAGATAAATATGCTTACAGGGATGCAAACGGCTACAGAGCTCGACAGAGTACAAAAGGAGAAAAGGAGTACAAGTTGAGACCGGCAGAGAGCATTCAGTTGAGGCCAGCGATAGGGTTAAGAGGTCCCATGATGAAGAAATGGAGAGCAGAGTTGATGGCGGAGAAATATCAATCGAGGCAGTCGCTAAAGCCAAGAGGCACCATGAAGGGAAGGATTCTCATTCCCTTAATGACAGCAGAGAAATATTACTTGACCTTGTTGATCGGACTGGTAGGTCCCATGAAGGGAAAAATTCTCCAGAATGCGTTTAAAAGCAGCTGGGAGTATTGTCCGAGCTTTGGTTGGCTTACATAAACTTTTACCGGCAAAGCTGACGTTGCATAAAATCACATCTTCGGCTTTCAATTGAATTGAACCTGAATGGCATCTCTAACTTGTCTGAGCTGTGGTCCTGTGGATGAAACTAGTAAAAAGTTTGCTTGTATTATAAATGGAAATCCAGTGACCATTTCTGTGGGTAGAAAATCATAGATACCTATAGCTACCATATTTCCACCTGCAAATCGGTTTCCCATTGGAAAAGGTAATGTAATATCCCATTTTGCAATGTCTATCCTATGTTCAACCCTATACTCATTTTCTATGGGAAACCATTGCCTCCACATGTAATAACTGCATCGTCTAGTCGAAAATCGGTCTTCTTCTGCTAAAAAATGCAGAATGAAAGACTCGTTGCCATTTCTTCCAGAACATTCAAGGTCTTTTTCTCGTAAAATAGAGATTGTATAAATTCTGTTAAGATCAAGATAGATAGCACAAAGGAGAAAAGAGGAAATTGGATGCCAAGATGGAGGAGGAACTTACAAATGAGCTAGCAGATCATGGGTCAGAAAGCACACAATGGGGCACCTTTTCTTGTTGCAAGTTATGGAAAATTTCAAGTTTATTTTTCTGAAAGAAGAAGAGGTGTAGTTTTGAAAAGAAATGGCCCAAATATTTTCACAGCAAAATGTACATTTCCAACATGTCTAAAAACTAAAATATCTCCAACTTCAATAAACTTCTCAGAAACAAAACTTTCCCAACCATTTGTGAAAATTGCCCACGTCTTAGCATAGGACAGGTTCACATGCCACAATTTCCCACTTGGGCCCTATAGTATTGCATCTTCACACGCCCCACATTGCATTCTCTCCACATAATCAGTGGGGACCTCCTGCAATAAACAAAATGCATTGGAAGAATTGTTATTTCCATCAAGAATTTATCCAATTCCAGTTCTCAATTCTAATTCTAATTCTAATTCTCAAGAATAAACAAAATTCTAATTCTCAATTTCTATGATTGGAGTTCACTAAATTTTGGTGTACACGCCTTAAATTAATTATGGTGCCTTAACCGCAAATCGGTGCTACTATACATATAACCGCACCGGTGTGTTTTAGTTACTGCACACTAGTGCCGGTGTTACAAAAAGACGCACCGGTGACGAATAAACGCAAATAAAAAAAGCGTAACTCTATTTTCTTTAAGTGCAAAAAAAAAAAGGGCGGCAAATTGAAAAATGGGTGTCTTCACTATTTTTACTAAAATTTTCAGCCAGAGATTTGTAGGAGACATACCTGGAGCAAGAGAGCACGAGAGCACTGTGGAGCAGCGAAATACGTTCGAACAGAAGTATTCAGACAATCAGAAACAAAACCTCTAGTGATTCAAACCCTGTATCATAGAATTTCAAACCATATCGTGATTAAATTTGATTTTTTTTTACTTTTTATAGCAGTTTTATCCAATTTTACCCTAAACCCTTCATTTTTATTTTTTTTGTTTATGCCCTTTCTTCTCCCTGTTTTTGTGATTTCAGAATTAGGGCTTTTCATTTTATATTGACATCCAACCCACATGATGACTTTCATATTCGAATCCCAATCCATTTGGCCCTTACGTGAATTTTTGGAAAAAATGGATTTTTTTATCGGTGCGCCCCGTAACCTAGTGCACTGATGTGATGTATTATATAGCGCACCGCACAAGTACTGTGTAATAAAAAAATTGAAAAGATTTTTTTTTAATCAGTGCACCATATCTGAAATAGGGCACCGGTGCTCCATGTTACAAGGATAGCACCGTACGGTCTATTACACTGTTTATGTAGTGCGTTTATAATACCCCAACGCACCATACCGTCTATTATAGTGTTTTTGCGGTGCGTTGTTAATACCCCCATGCACAGCGATGCGTACATCATGAAAGGCGCACCAGTTTCTTGAGATTTATTTTTTACCTGAAAAGTTGACAATTTATTTATAAATATATTAATGAATGATATGGTACAGTTTCTAGATTGATAAAGAAATGACTGACAAGAGATCAAGCAATAAAAATATCAAGTAACACATCAAGAAAAGAAAGAAAGGCAAGTTCTTTGTAAAGTATTTACAAAAAACATTATTTTTGAACTATATGTAAGTTTAACTAATATGTATTATTTACTGTGTATCATGCAGAGCCACAAAATTTCAAAGCTATATAAGATTATTTATGATCTAAGACCAGAAGAGAGTAAAAGATTGATGGAAAAATTGCAAAAGGATGAATCAGGTGAATGAAAAAATGGTATCGATCCAATATGAGTTTCTTTTTTGAATTATCATTAATAATACATTTAAAATTATTAGATAACATGTGTCAAACAACCTATTAATTCACATCTGTTTAATGTTCTACAGGGACAAACAACTCGGAAAATGAATGTTATTCTAAGAAAAGAAAAAAAATAGAACATGCAAATGAAAATGAATTGCTCCTTAGCTCATCTGGAGTGGTGTTGGAGGTTAACGAAAGGGGGAAAAACTTTTACAAAAGTTTGAGGGATCTAATGGAATGAATGTATAGACGTTCTTTCCACTTACAATACAAAAATCAATCTAACGATTCCAAGAACCAAATTTTATCTAAACTACAGGAAGAGTTTCCAAACAATTGGTCAATGAGACATGTCAGACTTTTAATAGCAAAAACGTACAAAAAAAAGGAATGAAAAAATAATATTCCTTTAAATGTTTGTCTATAATTATTTATAAATATCACTTTTGTTATATTTACTTTTCACATATCAATATAAAAATTAAATATTTTATTGTCATGTTACATTTTCAGGAAGATTATGAAAATCTCAAAAGCTGAACGAGTTGATATCAAAAATATGCCAGTAGGAATGTCCAAAAAGGTGTACAAGGAGATGGTCAAAGAAATGGACAAAATTGCATCGTAGGAGAAGCCATCTCAACAACAACGTGCTTCAAATGTAATATGTAATCATTAAACTTTTCAATCATTAGGTACAATAAATAAACAATTTAGCATTAAATATTAATTTTCAAGAATTTTCTTGCAAAAAAAATAAAAATAATAATAATAATAATAATAATAAATAAATAAATAAAAATAAAAATAAAAATGGAACCCATTCAGCACATAAAAAAGGACGATAAGGAAGAAAAGGGTTGATATCTAAGTTTGTGAGTAATTGTTACTTCCTTATAACAACTTAACTAGATTTCATTTTTGTATTTTTTAAGTTGTTTTACAAAAATCATCATTGAATGTCTTCAAACAAGTGTTAACATACAAAGAAGAACCATCAGACAAATTGATTGAAATTGGGTTAAATATGGGTTGTGAGTATATGTTGGCATATCAGAAATTAATTGTGGAATTTGTAAGCATCTATCGATCTTGTTTTACTTAGCTCCGTCTATAATTAATAGAACAAAAAATATTTTATATTAAATATATGATTTGTTATGGGGTATAAAACTTGCAGGAAACAAAGTATGGAACTGCGCCAATAGATGAAATTTTGAAAGATGGCATGGTACATGGTTTTGAAAGAATGTGTATAGTTTATGAGTCAATTGTTGCTATGGTACATCATTTTTCTTTTCGATTTACATTGATGTATATTATTTAATATTGGAATTTTCATTATTCTCACCAATGTATATACACTCATTTTAGTTTATTTTTATGTTTGTAGATGGAAGGTGAAGAAGAAGAAAACAATCAACACCGTGAACAAAACATTCCTGAAAATAACCCAAGTCATGGAAATAGCTCTAGCAGTGACAACAGTTCAAGCGAAGAATGATGATCACCATGTTTGGATATCAAAGCAAGGCGTTGTATTTTTTGAAATATTTGTCTGTGAAATCGAACATTTTATTTAATGTAATGGACATAGTGTCCCAATTGAAAGACAAAGGGATACCAATAACTGTCCCATTTTGTATGAGAAAGACTGTCTTATATATATATATGTTTTAATTATTCTATTGCATTCTCCATTGTCGCTCTCAAATGCACTAATTAAAATTTAATTCATATGAGTATTGTTATAAGATATATATGTGTCGACTTTTGATGAATAATGAATTTTAAAAAATCACAATAATTATGATATGATATAACAAATTAATCCAAACATCACATTCAAATGCATTAATAAAAATTTAATTAATATGAATACTATTATAAGATGTGTCTACTTTTGATGAATAATGAATTTAAAATAATCAATAATTGTAATAACACACATGTCGATGTTTCTAAAAATACAAATGAAAACTGTATGGGTTTGCCATCGTACATTTGTGTATGTTTGTATTGTTAAGCTTTGACTTCAAGTAGTTTATATCTACATGGCTGTATAACACAAAACTGATAAAATATTTAATATGCTTATATGTACTTATTATATCTAGTGGCATTTATGGTCTTATCACACTATGTTGTTAAATATGATTTATGAGCACTGCACAACAATGATACTACAATTGTAAATCTTATGAGTTTAAAGGAGCTGCAGATTGGTGTTATGTAACTATATCAGATGCATTTGTATGTTTAGATCACAACTAATAATCGATACCAATTATAAATCTCAGTGCATTTGTGTGATACTAGGCACTGGTGCATTGATACGACCTATGGGCACCGCACAAATCCCAAGACCAATTAGAACGGCCTCATGCGTTGTATCACCAACACTACGCTCAGTGTGGTTTTATACCTTAACAGCCTGGTGCATTCTCCTTTGACTACCCCGGGGCACCTTCTACATGTACGCACCGGTACGTTAAAGCCATATTAGCGCACCGATGAAAAAAAAAACATCTATAATAACCTCCGACTGCCCTTTTTTTTTTAGTTGTGTTGAATTTTTGTTAAAAACTCCGCCAAAATCACCGTAACCATAAACGGATGTTGTAACAAATGTTTTTTTGACAATTTTGGCCAATTTTATAACACTAAAAACCTCCTTTATAACCTTCGCTAGAGGGTCTTTTCCTTGTAGTGACACATGAAACAAGGCTTAGAAGTGGAAAGAGGGGGATTAAACCTGATTAAAACTTTATTATAGCGCAAAATGTTTCGAAGCGGAATAATTTGAAAATTGCGATCATAGAGATGCGATGGAGAAAAAATTGCGAAGTGCAAAGTGCGAAGGGCTAAAATCCGCGACGTGCGAAATGTGATAGGAAAAATCCGCGAAATGCGAAAAGGGCAAAGTTTTTTATCAGCGATATGCGATATCGCAATATCGCGATTAAAAAGAGAGAGAGAGAGAGAGAAAGAGAGCGGTAGGTCTTAAAAGAAAAGGGAAAAGGTTGCAAAATGTGATTTGGGATGGGTGACATGACGGTGGGACCGGTGGCAGAGCGCGATTGCAATATCGCAATAGGCAGATAGGAGCAGTAAGTCTTAAAAGAAAAGGGAAAAAGTTGCGATGAGCGATTTGTGATGTGGTAAAAGTTTCGAAGTGTGAAATGCGATATCGCAATCGCAATATCGCAAAGTTAGCGAGATATCGAAAGTGTTATTCAAGAAAAGTTGCGAAGTGTGATATTGTAATCGCAATGCCACAAAGTTGGAGGGTTAACGGTAAGTATTAAAAGAAAAGGGAAAATGATGCGAAGTGTGATATCCAATGCGGTGGATGACGTGGTGATGGAACTGGTGGCGAAGTGCGATCGCAATATCGCAATCGGTGTTTGGAAGTGGTAAGTCTTAAAGAAAAAGGGAAAAGGTAAGTGTTAAAGGAAGAAACTAAACACTGCGATTTGTGATTTGCAATGTACGGTAGTGGGAACCTTGAGGAGCAAGGCGAAGGTCGAGTTTTGATGGCTTTTCAAGCGTTTTGCGTTAAAAAGGTAAAGGTGAGGTGAAATGGGAAAATCGCTGAGATGATGAAGAATCGACAAAGGAAAGGGAAGGGGGTCTATGATGGCCAAGATGTGATAATCTGGAAATTCCAAGGTAAAAGAGCACACGCAAAAATTTAATGGTTTCTATGAAATAAAAAGGGTGTGGTAGCTGATAGGAAGAGAAAAGAAGGAGGGAAATTGAGCATAACAGAGGTGTTTAGAAGCATAACACAGAGATGGAAAATGAGGCAGGGAAGCACCACGGAGCTGCTCTGGGGCTTTATCACTAATTACTGCAAACAACACTTGGTATATGCACGAAAAACAGGCAAATGCGTGAAAATGAAATACAAAAAGGAAGGATGAAAATGGTAATGCAACTCTAATTTTAATCTCATAAATAGTGAACAGAAATCAATTTTTGGGTATGTGGGAAGTTTCGCCCTCCTCGAGCCCTATTGATAGAGATGAGAAGGGGGTCTTGATCCACAACTTTTTTGTTTTCCTCTATTCTATTAGTCTCATAAGCAAATGAAAAACTCCAACAGCAAACTGAAAGCAAAGACTAAGCAGCAATGAAACTATAAGAAGCAGAACTAATTGAATGACAGAAAGAAACTTAGCTAAATGGCAGAAAGGAAAGAATGGTAACAGCAGAGAAGTTAAGGCACATGGATTGGGCCCTAACCCACGATCCTAACTCTCTGAAACTCAAATCAGTAAAATGAAATTAGTCTTCTCATTTCATAAAATAATAACCTCATACATTTCTGAAAGTTTGATCACTAAGTAAAATAAAAAATCTCAATAGCTTGCAACAAAGTTCCAACTAGAATCAACTCCTTTTTCCTAGCACTAGCTCTGCTATATTTATTCTACAGGGAAACTACCAATAGCTCCCTTGAAAATTGTGATTGAGTCCACTTGACTCCAAGTAAACATAGATTGAGTGCCCTCCTCTTTGAGTTGCTTGGCTGCCTCTGGAACTCGAATTGTTGGAGAGAATCTTTGGGGTGATTGAGTCCACTTGACTCCATGTCTTTATGATAAAATCCTTATAAAAGTGCTTAATGATTCATGATTTTCTGCACTCAACCTCATGTTAGGCACTCGGAATATGTTAGCCTTAATCACCACCTATACTAGCATCATAAAACCAAATAATAATCAAAATACAAGAAAAAGAGATCTAAGAAGGAAAAAAGGTGACTATTAACCCCTCCAAATATGTCTAATGATGGAGCTCATCATCACCCCCCTACTGAACAGTTGCTCATCCTCTGAGAAACTAATCCTCCTCCTGCCTTTCCTTTAAGGCTTTGACAACCCCCCTGATTTCCTGAGGAAGAAGTGTTGGAGTTTCCCCAAGGGAGTAAAAACCATTATTCTTTTCTGCATTCTCCCATTCTCTATCTTGTGCATCAGTGTCATTTTCATCGTTCAGCCCCAGCAAAAAAGGTGGGCTGAGCTTTAGTCCCAACCATTGGATCTTTTTGGCCTGCATGGCCCTCTTGTATAATGGTGCCCTTTCCAATGTGTTATCACTCAAAAAAGTGAAACATCATTTGACAAAGTTATATAGGTTCATGTGTCAAAGGTAGGGTTGTAGGATTCATTTTTTATTTACTTGGTCAAGGGAAATTTTAAATTTTCTTATTTAAGCTTACCCTAAGGTCTAAATCCACTTACTTTCAAATCCCCTCATGTCACATCACTCATAATTTTCTGACAGATTTCAATTCCCAAGGTTTTTGTACCGAAATGGTTGTTTTAGCCAAGAAACCACAGTTTCGTAGCGAAATACACTGAGAAATTACACTTTTCGCTATGAAGCCGTTGATACTTTCGTAGAGAAAACATACACATTTACACTAAACACGCTACAAAAGTGTGGTTTCATGTTTGTCATGTCAAGTTAGTTGTTAGGTGTCAAAAAATCGTTGGGAAAGGGTAAGTTAGATACCATTCAAGTCATTGAGGGATAAGATCAAGGTACATGGTCAGGTCCGAAGTCATCATCACCATTTTAGGCATGTATGAGACATTATTGTGTTATGAGTGAATATCAAACTACAAAATCTTTCCTAATTTCGTCATTTCTCATTCTTCATTCCTTCTTTGTGTGATATTGAGCTCTGGAGAGCTAATGCATTGAGCCAAAGCTATGGTTGGTGTTTTCAAAGGTTTACAAAGATCATTGATTGAGCAAGGCAGAATACTATCAAGCGAGGCAGAGAACTATCAAATGAGGCAGAGAAGACACCAAAGAAGCTATGGAACCAAAAATAAAGACAAATAAGGGTGGCCAATGTCTGAGATATGAGCCAGCAGATATGAATCTGATCAATGAAGAACCAACAGCTGTAGAAATCTTCAAAAGGACAAGATGCTTACAGTTTTGTGAAAGATTACAAGGCTGCCATGTATAGGTTTCCAAAGAATTTTCTTTAAACTTTAGTGGAACAACTACTAAAGTGGGGATGTTGAATCTTTCCATTACACCAGAGGTCATTGCGGCAACAAGGATTCCAAGGGGACAAGAGAAGTGGTTCAAAGGGTTCAAATTCAACATGGAGCAGTGCGAAGAGTTTATGAAGCCATAAAACAGTGAAATGGACTTGACTAATGTCATTCCAAGAACCTGCATAAAAGATACCTACTCAAAGTTGTTGCTCATCATCTAAAAATATTTTACTTGTGAAGGGAGATACCATAAAGTCTTCTCTTATCATTTCAAGCTCCTCCTACACTTTGCTGGTAAGATATCCCTTAATATGCCTTTCTGTTTACACAGAAGTCTAGAAAAAATGGTAGATAAGGTACAAACAAAATCTGAAGGAAGTGAAACTTCATTGTTTCATCATGGTTTAATTAAATTTATGGTTTTATATGAGCTCCAAAGACTAAGCAGAGACTGGTTTTCATTTTTTTTGTTAGTGTTTTTGAGTTGGATGCTCTTACTCCTTCAAGAACTCCTAAACCTAGGAGTATCCCATCACCCTTAGTAGCAGAACAAAGTGAACCATTGGTGGCAGAACCAAGTGAACCAGTCATGATGGAAACAGAGCAATTGCAGAGTTTTGATACACCCAATGTCCCACCTGAAAAACAGAAATCAAAAGTGGTCAAACCTGCAAAACAAAAACAAGTTGTGAGTAAACAAGGAACCAAAAGGATGATAAGGAGTCAAACAATGGCTTTAGAAGAAAAAACAGTGACTTTAGAAGACAGAGCAGTAGCTAAAGAAAATTTAGAAGACATACTACATGCCATTGACATAGAAGAGACTCCTATAGTCCAAGCTGAGGATATAGAGGAAGGTGGACAAAAACTAAAGAAAGCCAAATCTGCAAAGAAACTAGAATTTGAAGGAGAAGATGCAGGTTTTATGTTCCAGGCAATAAATCCCATGACAAGGCATGCTAGAAAAATTTTAGATAACAGCAGAGAAGTTCATCTAGCTACTGACACTATTAAGCCACCACAAGACATCATTGATCTTTCATCACCTACAGACAAAGATATAGTTAGCAAGTCAAAGAAAGTGAAGGAGAAAGTAATGGAAAAAACAGAGTTTGAACTCCTTGAAGAACAGTTGAAGTTGGCCAACCATGAGATTGTTGTTATGAAGAAAGAAGCAAAAAAACACAATGTGCAAAAGGTTCATTTTGAAAATATGAAACAGATTTGGGAAGAGCAAGTTGGCAGTGTTTCTAAGACCCTAGATAATACATAGCAGTTTATAAAATGGACCATGCCATTGAGGAAGGAGGTGAAACATGTCAGGAAAATGAACTTTCATTTGAAATCTACTAACAGGAAGTTGAAGGATCAAGTTAAAGACCTCCAAGAACAACTTGAACTAATCCATGAGGAGTTGGAGAAAAAAGGCCTTAAAATGACAGTAGTTGAGGAGCCAATTGCTCAACTCATTATCAATGAGGAAGAAACACCTCAAGATTCATATTTTAAGCTGATTTATGATTTTAAAGGTCAGTGGCAAGTTAGAAACTAACATTTTACACGTGGAAAGTTTATTTTTTAGGTTACAAAGAAATCTGGAATTTTTACTGTTTTCAGCAATTCGTAGCATTCCTAGGCTTGAAGACCAGGAAAATGCTACGAAACTACTGTAGCTTTCCTTTTTGCATTTTGAACCATTTTTTGGAGCTTCCAAGAGATGAAAATGGTATTGAAGATATCTTAAGGCATAATGAACATCATGCAGGAGGAAAGAATCAGAAAAATTTATGGCAAAAGGCATTTTTGTAACACTACGAAACTGTCATACTTTCGTAGCGTATTGTTTTGAAGCTTTATGAGCAGGTTTTTGTGCAGTTATGGATAGGTGGACACTTTCAAAGGTTCAAGGGACTATGTCAATTGTAATCCAAAACTTGAAGATCACGAGATGAAGCCAACTCATTAGCCAAACCATCCATTGAAGATAAGGACTAGTTTCCCTACAGATAGGGTTTGTTTCTAGTTTTAGAGGAGGTCAATTAAGATGTCATGTAGTGATGAGTCCCATCATGCCCTATTCGAACATGTGAAGGAATAGTTGTCAAAGATGTAACTTTTTTTAGGAGATAAGGTTGTTAATGTAATAATGAATAGTTTGAGTCTTATTAGGAAAAGGATTGTCGAGTAGGATAACTGTCATTTTCTCATTAAAATATATGTTTTATTGTTATGCAAGGTGTCATTAGGGAAAATTCGATGAATCTAGCCAGGAGGTAGATCATCTCATCATGTAACAAGTCTATTAAAGGGCATAGATTCAAATTTTTCAAGAATTGGAGATTTTTTGGCAAGATTGCAACTTTATGTAAATTGATTGTTTTCAGTAATACATAGACTTGTTTCTTGACCAACCTGAGATTCTAATTGAGTTTTTAGTGCTTATTTTATCTATATCTTTATGTGTACCATTTGCACTAGTTTTCATCTTTAATACTCAGAATTCATTCATGTAATGCTCTGACTTCCTTTATAGATGAATTGACTGTGTTATTTCTTGTTTCATGTGTGTGTGTACTTTTGCTAAAAACTCTTACCTACCTCAGCTTCCATGTCAAGTGAACTTACTACTGAAATTTTTGACTCCATAAGCCCAATGTTTACAGACTGATGTTATTTTCAACCTATACACATCACAAGCAAGTTGTTTTCCAAGTAGAGTTAGCCATCTAAATCTATCTTTATCAAATATCATTAACCCTTTGAGAGAGCCCTCTCAGACTGAAGAGGATAAGCTTCAGTTTCAAGTTAGTTTGAAAAAGTTACATGAAGTTGTCTAATTAGCAATGTATCAGGTGCAATTTTGTGATAACACAATGCACCCCTCAGTCTTTGTGGACTATGGTACTCCATGTTCTTAAGGCTGTGCAGGAGGTTGTTCCATCTCCTATGGCTGGCCATGATGCATTCATCTTCTATCTACCTAGAAACATCATCAAAGTGGTTGATTACTTGTGTTTGAGTCTAAAGGTAGCTTTCAAATAGTGCAGGGTCCCTTTAAATCTCTCAACGGTTAAGGATGACTCCTCTTGGGCTGAACAATTCCAGTCTGATATGTAAGGGTTCTCTATTTCTTCTTCTCATGACCCACCATATCTCTTTTACTCTAGTGTCCTCATTCATCATCCAAGATACTAAAGCCATCAACTGCATATCCCCCATTGTAGGATTGGGGTCCCAAGGATCCAAATTTGTCAGCATAAGGTTATGCACATAAAACTCTGCCACCTTTGCCTGACCAGCCATGTTAGCTTGCTTGTATAAATCCATGAATTGCCTACAATCTTGGAAAGGTAGGGATCCATGGGAGGCTATAGTTTTGATTTGAAATAGGAGCCATTTCTCCTTGAGGTACATAGCATATGAGTCAGAAGGGAATATGTGCTGAAGGGCTTCTATGCATAAGTCTACCATGGTGGCTACTTGTTACCCTTTTTGCTGCAATTGCTCCTTCAGTGCTACATTCTCTACCTGTGTCTTCTGCAACTACTCCTTCATAATTGTTTCTTTGATTCTTTCCTCCTCCCTTGGTGATTCTTCAATGATATTCAGGCTCCTGGGAGGAGTTCTTGTCTCTCTCTAACTTATCCTCTGACTCTTATCAGCTTTGAAATACATAGAGGTATGCCTTTGTCTCTTTGCCCTCAGAGGAGCTAAGGTGGCAACTACCTCTTTGTCTTGAGGGGATGTGGTGTTGTGTTGTGAGTCTGCTTCTTGCTCACTCTTTGCTATCTCTATGAATTCTATTTCCATCTCTTCTGTTTTTCCTTGGCCCTTTGTCTCTTCCTCTCCTTCTTCTGGTTCTTCTTGTCCCTCTTGTGGTTCTTCTTGTTCCTCTTCTGGTTCTTCTTCTGGTGATGTTGTTATGCTACTGAATGTTGTAAAAATATGCAACCCGCTCTCGATACTACTGTGTTACGGGCTCCCTTCAGTCTCTTTCCCTCAAAAATTCTTAATTCACTGGTTTGGATGAGGCGAGATATATTTTTATTAGATTGCGAAACTAATTTTTGGAGTGATCGTGTAACTCGGCTCAGCTCCAGTGTCTGCTGTAGACAGTTGGACCCTCTTCTTATTAACTGTCTGATACTACATGTTTCCTCCCCTCGTTCTCCTCTACTCTACTTGATTTGATTTTTTTCTTTTGCATGCCCAGGTGGCGTGACTTTGCAGTTCTCCCTAGTCATACTTAATGACAGTGGCCAAGCTATCTAGCCACCTTTATGCCCCTTAAAATCTAAGTCTGCAAATTTAATTATTTCTGGATATTATGAATACATAGAGAGGGGTAAGAAGCTATACCTAATTTTACCTATTGTTGTCAAGGCGTTTGCAAGAGCTGGAATTTAGAGACAAGCCTCTTATATGTTGCGTTATTTTTTATTTCCCTGAGTGAGCAACTTACTGAATGAGCAACTTTCTGAGTGAGTTGTTGATCTTTCTTGTTGTTTCTTCCCATTTTAGATGCTGCATGGGATTGCTCCATCTGCCATGGGTGGCACTCCTGTACTTCCTGGGGTCTGATTTATCAGCTCCTCCTTGTTTTTCTTTGCAGTCCGTGAACAACTTTGTTTTTGAAGGAGCTTCTTGATGTTTGTAGCAGTTTGTGGCTTGCTTTATTTTGCTACATTGTGCTCAGGAATGGAGGAATATAGTATATGGAGGTGATGGAAGAAGTTATGAAAATGAATGGAGTGAATGATGGGATGGATGGTAAAATAGAAGGAGGAAAAAGAAGATGAATGCTCCCCTATGTTTCCAGAAACCATTAATAACCTGCAAATCAACAAACACAGAAAACACAGAGATGTAGATGTGTTTCTTTGTTTCTTTTTTTTTTTTTAAAGAAAGTGGGCTGCCTCCATTGAGGTTTTCAACCCACAAACTTGCCTTGGGCGCCTTAGAGAGGTTTTCACCTGTGGATTTTTTTATTTTTTTTAGCAAGAGCTGGAATTTAGAGACAAGCCTCTTATATGTTGCGTTATTTTTTATTTCCCTGAGTGAGCAAATTTATGAGTAAGCTGTTGATCTTTCTTTTTGTTTCTTCCCATTGTAGATGTTGCATGGGGTTGCTCCATATGCCATGGGTGGCACTCCTGTATTTCCTGGGGTCTGCTTTATCAGCTCCTCCTTGTTTTTCTTTGTAGTTCGTGAACAACTTTGTTTTTGAAGGAGCTTCTTGATGTTTGTAGCAATTTGTGGCTTGCTTTATTTTGCTACATTGTGCTAAGGAATGGAGGAATATGGTATATGGAGGTGATGGAAGAAGTTATGAAAATGAATGGAGTGAATGATGGGATGGATGGTAAAATAGGAGGGAAAAGAAGATGAATGCTCCCCTATGTTTCCAGAAACCATTAATAACCTACAAAACAACAAACACAAAAAACACAGAGATGTAGATGTGTTTTTTTGTTTCTTTTTTTCTTTATTATTTTTTTTTTAAAGAAAGTGGGTTGCCTCCATGGAGGTTTTCAACCCATAAACTTGCCTTGGGCGCCTTAGAGAGGTTTTCACCCGTGGATTTTTTTTTTTTTTAAGGAGGTGTGGGAAACTATGGAGTTTCCCATCACATCCACCTCTCTACTTATTGAATTTATCAACTCCGCCCTTGACAAAGGCTTCTTGTACATTTTAAGTCCGTGACCATTGACAATCAAGGGGATTCCTTCCTAATCTATGGTTCTGATTTGAAATGCGCCATTATCAAAACATTTTTCCATTGTGTAAGGTCCCAACCATCTTTTCATTAGTTTTCCTTTAGAATATTTAAATCTTGAATCATACAACAACGCCAAATCTCCTTCTTGAATGTCTTTTATTTTATGTTCTTGTCATGCCATACCTTCCTTTGCAGTTGAACTACCTTCGTGTAAAGAAGTGCTTGCATTATGAACTCATCCAATCCATTTAGTTGCAACAACCTCTCTTATTGGGCGTTTGATAAATCTAGATTTAATTCAGTTGCCATTCTTAAAGTATTTAATTCAAACTCAACTGAAAGTAGAGCTTTCTTACCATAGACTAGCTCATAGGGAGTGAATCTTGTGGTTGTCTTCCAAGTAGTGTTGTAGGCTCAAGTTGCTTCTACCAATCTGTCTACCCAATATTTTCTGTTGCTACTCACAACCTTGGTGAGGATGCTCTCTAACGCTCTGTTAGTTACTTCTACTTGGACATTCGCCTGAGGGTGACAGGAAGTAGAAGTTCTATGTTTAATCTTGTGCTTCCTCAAAATATTTTCAATGAGGTGGGAAGTGAATTGTGCTCCCTGATCAGTGATTATTTCTATGGGGTACCCAAACTTGTAAAACACGTTCTCCCTCATAAATTTTGCTACTTTCTCCTCGGTTGCTACCTTCATTGCTTTTGTTTCAGCCCACTTTGTTAGTAATCAGTGCAGACTATGATATACTTCTTTTGTCTGGATGGTGGATCGATAGGCCCAACAAAGTCCATGCCCCACTTGTCAAATGGCTCAAGAGCCACTTGAGGGTGCAAATGCATCTCATCCCTTTGCGTGTTTTCCCCCATCCTTTGGCACTGGTCACACCTGTTGGCGTATCATTTGGAATCTTGGTGAAGGGTAGGCCAATTGTATCCTGCCTGCAAAACTTTGTAAGCAGTTCTCTTTGCAGAAAAGTGGCCTCCACATGGGTTGTCATGACATGCAGAGAGAATATCAAAAAATTCTTCCTCCCTCACACATCTCCTTAGGATTTGATTAGGGCCTAGCTTGAAAAAATTTCCCCCAATCCATGTGAAAAGGACGCTTTTTCTGATGATTCTGCTCCTTTCCCTAAATGAAATATTAGGAGGGAGTCTCCCAACAACCAAGTAGTTGGCTATATCATCAAACCATGGTGAGAGCGTTGATATAGCAAAGAGGTGCTCATCTAGCAGCTGGTCATCCACCACTCCTTATTCACCTGCAGGGAGAGCTAACCTAGACAAAAAATCTGCAACAACATTCTCCTTTCCAATTTCATCAACAATAGTCAAATCAAATTGTGTCAAAAGTAACAACCATCTAATTATCCTAGCATTAACATTTGGTTTGTTCATTAAATATTGGATGTTTGCATGGTCAATGTGAACAAAGGTCTGATATCCAATTACATAATGCCTGAATTTTTTCAAAGCATGGACAATAGCTAACGTCTCCTCCTCAGTAACAGTATAATTTAGTTCGGCCTTGGACAAGTTCTTGCTGATGAAATAAATGGCATAAGAGATTTTATCCTCTAATTGTCCTAATGTTTCCCCTACAGCTTTGTCAGATGCATCAGTGTGGATGTGGAAAGGAAGAGTCCAATTTGGACCTCAAAGGATGGGGGCAGTAGTCAACTTTTCCTTAATGAGCTCGAAAGCCTCTTGACAGGGACCAGACCAAATAAACTCAAAATCTTTTTTCAATAACCCAAATAATGATGAAGCCATCTTGCTGAAATCTTTGATGAACCCTTTATAGTAACCAGCTAAGCCTAAGAAACTCCTGACATATTTCTGATTTTGAGGAGCATGTGCCCTTTTGATGATGGTTATTTTGTTCGGGTCTACCTGTATTCCTTCGTGGGATATGGAGTGTCCTAATACAACCCCCTAGTCCTTCAGGAACTCACACTTTTCTGGGCTCAAGGAGAGATGCATCTCAACGCACATTCTTAGTACTTTACCCAAATTGGAGAGAGCTTCCTAGAAATCATCCCTATATGGTGTGAAATCATCGATGTAGATTTCGACAGAGTCATGGAATAACTCAGAAAAGATGCTCAGGACAACTCTTTGGAAGGTAGCTGGGGAATTTCACAACCCAAAGGGTAAGACTCTATAAGCGAAGGTACCCCAAGGGCAGGTGAAAGTAGTCTTATCTTGGTGTTTAGGGCTGATTTGAATCTAATTGTACCCACTGAACCCATCTAAGAAGGAAAATAACTTCTTCACCGCAAGGCCATCCAGGACATGGTCTATAAAGGGAAAAGGGAAATGGTCTTTCTTGGTAGCTTTGTTAAGTTCTCGATAATCAACACAAATTTTCCACTTCCCATTCTTCTTTGGGACTAGGACAAGAGGAGATACCCACTCACTATTGGATATAGGATATATGAACCCTACATCCAATAGTTTCTGCAGATCTTCTTTGACTATGTCCTTCAGAGCTAGGCTCATCCTTATTTGGGGTTGTCTCACAGGCTTGCATCCTTCTTTGATGTAATATGATTTTTTCACACTGAAGGATGCACCCCTTTCATGTCTTTGTAATCCCAAGAAAATGCATCTAGATTCTCTTTCAAAAGCTGGCATAGTTTCTTCTCTTCTTCATTCGAGAGGTTTGGGTTGATTTTCAGATATCTAGATGGGCCAAACTCAAAATCCTTGGTGGATTCAGCGGTTGACTCAACTGAGTGAACTTCCATCCAAGGTTGTATTTCAGACTCTTTGACTAAGGTTTCGAGAGTAATGTTAGTGGAGGACTGGTTTTCAATGGCATGGTCGATGAGTTCATCTTCGTCAAGTTGCCCCCCTCTAAGAATAGCATCTATGGTACACATAGGGGCAGTGTTATATAACTTATCTTCTTCATCCTCCAACCATATCGGGAGATTATGATCAGTGGAAGGTTGGCCTAGAGGATATAACACTAGCTGTTTACATAAAGGCCCATTTTTTATAGTCATGTTTCCGGCCCGACAACTAATATAAGCATCTACAGTGGCTAACCAAGGTCATGTTGTACAGGATCAATTTTTGGGGTCCTTCAGCTTAGACAGTGAGTAGGTGAAATAACAGTGGGTGATGTAACCCTAGGTTCCTCTTCTAAGTCAACAAATTATGTATCTTTTGGACATGGTTATTTTACTGCTTGGATGAGCCTGGCATTTCTTCTAACTACCGGGGGAGGATTTTGATTTTTTCCGTTTTCTTCCTTGTCTTGGACTCCTCTGTTTTCTTGGATGTGTCCTTTTCTTTTGGGTTGTATTCCCTCTTCTTAATAGTCTTCTTCTTAAGTTTCCCTAAAAGTTATGCAATGGAAACCTCATCTTCTGACTGTTCCTGAGATGGTTGTTTTTCACTTTCAACAGGGCCTTCAATTTTTCTTTTCCTCCCCCTTTTTGCTTTGCTACAGTTGGGTTGTTCTTGGTTTCACTCTTTGAAATTATTCTGAATTAGGAAATTTTCCCAAGTATACCCTAGACTTTTGTGGTGAAATTAAATGGGAATTTTAATAAACCCATGATGATACATTGTTTTATCTATAAAATGGATTCACCTTTGAAAATTTCTCGACATTTTCCTTAAGTTATTCAACAAGAAGTATGGAAGATTTAAATCACTGCCTTCAAGAAAATTCATCAACAATATAACATGATAAAAGGACATGCATCCAAATATTCCCTCACAGGTGACAAATTTTTGAATTATTAATAGAAAATTCCTCCATTTTCCTTTAAATTTTGTGCTAGGTATTCCTTTTTTAAATATGGTGGTATCCATACCTAGATTTTTCAGAAAGACTTTCCATTCTTCACCTTCGATTCCTCTGTTTTTGAACCAACTCTCTCCAGTTCTTGGCAGTCTAGTGGCTTCGGCAATGAAAGACTTTGTTATTGCAAACTTGACATATCTGATTTCGACTTCTATTCCATCGAAAGCTCTAGCAAATGACTTAGTTACCTCCTTATTAAAACCTTCTAACCTCTCCACGAAACAGAGCCATTGTGATTTTTGTAGCACCTCTTTTACCTGTGGGTAACCCTCCATGAACTTCCGTCCTTCTGGTTTTGTCCTTACTATTACTCCCATGGTTTGAGAATTTTTTTTTTAAGACTGCCTCTTTGACAGGGTGTGAGGGTTTCGGTTGATGGTATGAATGAGAGCGTGAGTGAGTGAGGCTTCGGGTTTAACAAGAGTGTGAGTGAGGTCAAGAAGAACTGACTGTTAAAGTACGAGTTCGGTGATTTCAATAAAATTCAGCTTTGATGTTGGAGCGTTTGAGTAATGATGAGGGGTTAAATGGCGGAGTTTTAGATTTGATTTGATTTGACACGATCAACTCTTATTAATAATATTTGTGAATTGGTGGTATATAATGCCCATATAATTCATATGCTAACGTTTAAATCCCTATTATAAAATTACTTTTTTTGCATTTGCATACCTTTTAATTGTTGTTGGTAACCCTTGATTGTTTCTTATTGCATTGTCTTTAGGTGCTCTTAGTGAATTCTTCAATTGATTCAGTCAAAAAGGTTCCTGTCACATATTAGCTGCAGAAATCCATCAGAGTTGCAGAATCTCAGTAATTCTGTAGCTGTATTTATTCTAGAAAAAGAAAGGGATCGAAATAAAATGGCATTTTTAGAATAGGAATAAAGAAATTTAAGGTGCCAAAAATTTTGGTTTTCACCTTAGATTTTTGTATAAACATGCCAAAAATTGTTGGTTCTCATGCTCATACATTCATTTTATTTCATTTATTTTATTTATTTATTTATTATTTATTTATTTAGTATTATTTATTATTATTATTATTATATAAGAGTAATAAAATAAAAGAAGGCTTCTAAGTTTTAGAAGAAGAATTCTTCTCAACCAACTTTACATTAGAATTATCTTGAAAAATCTTAACAAATTCCTCCTTTGTCAATGGCTTGTGATAAATCCTTAGTCGATGTCCATTTTCTTCATCAATGGTCCCGATCCTTACTGCTCCATTATCCAATACTCTTTCAATCTCATAAGGCCCAAGCTAGTGGGTTTGAAATTTTCCTTGAAAATCTTTGAATTTTGAATCAAAGAGTAGTGCCCAATCACTTGCTTGAAATTTTCTTTCTTTAATATAATTAGCATGCCATTTGGATCTTTGTTGCCGCACTAGACTGATCTTTTGAATAGCATCTTGTTTTATTTCATCAAGATTATTGAGTTGTTCCATTCTATGCTTTTGTGCTTCTCACGAGTCAAGTCCCAATTTAATTGTTGTCTTGAAAGTTTTTATTTGGAACTTGTTAGGGTCCTATATTTAATAGTATTTCAAGGTGATTGAGTATGCCATTATTTGTAATTTTACATTGTAAATTATTTTCAATTTACAAAACGATTTCAAAAAAAAAAGTATATATAAAAAGAAAATCTAAAGAGGGTATGTCAAAAATTGAAAAAATAATAAAAATATAATCCACAAAAGAAAAAGAGAAATAATACTGAAAGTGCTGCAAATTTAAATCCCACTGTACTGTTAAATTAGTTTCCTTTATGTTAAAAATTCAATAAGATTGTGTGCAGCTTGTCTAAAATGCCACAATAACTAGATTTTCTCCCAATCATACAGCTTAAACATGATGGAACAATTGTGAATTTCATGTCAAATGGGTTAGAGAATAAAGATTTGTTAAATAGTTTAATCTTGCAAATCATAGTTAGGTAGAAAATGAGATTGATTCAATAGTTTAATTTGAATCAATAGGAGAAATAAGTGATAGAGTAGGTTAGATTGTTATTAAAAATAATAATAATAATAATGTGAGTTTGCTAGCTCAAATGCACCCTAAAGAGATAAGATGAAAAAATGTTAGCTTAGAAAAAGAATTGAAAGTGAAAGGGTAGGTAGAAATTGCATTATGACTTTGAAAATCATGAAAAATATTTATCCTAAGTTTAAAAATTCCAAATTATTTCATGTGCAGGAGAAGACAAAGGAATAAAAGTTCATCCTAAGTCTAAAGGTGATCGGGGGCATCAATATAAGGTTTGGACATGATTATCCCCTTATCCAAAGTTTTACCTTTTATCAAATCCCCCGCTACCTGAAAAAATGTCTCATCAAGCTCCACCATTGCATGATTAATTACCCTCCATCTGTCTCATCATTCGATTCCCCACACATCCATCCGATGGCCAATATCATTTTTTGGCCCCCTCTCTCCATGTGAACTTTACTGTGGGGGGGGGGGGGGGGTTCCGAGATAGGTGGTTTTGTGTTTTGGGCCCATGCTAACACAACGCTCTCTCGTCATTTCGCATCCCCCACTGAAACTGCGTACTACTTCGGACCCCCTCCAAAAAGCAGGTTTCCCCACTATGTAAAAACCATAAATCTGCCCATTGAATGCCATTCACGTCACACCACCTGGACTATACCATTGCCAATTAAAACTCTTCACACGGTAATACAGTCGTTGATGAATTTAATTCATCTCTAACCATTAATCCAACAGATTCATGCCACCATCAAAGGGAAAACAACCCATCTGTGTATAAATTCATCCTTAGTTAGCCTTTTATCCTTTACCTTGCCATTTTCGCTACTCTATACAGGGTTGTTGTAGGTTGAAAGAGCACCAGAAAACCCAATAAGATTATTGTCGAGCTATTCTCTGCAACTGTCGCAGTTTCTTATCAATCTCAGACATATTACACAGTCTTGGCCCCATTTGTCTATCAGAAACCCTCAATCACCATCAGACCTGATCCAGCCATGCCTCTAAAGAAGAAGGGACAGGAAGAGCATGTAAATCCACTGCTTTATCCCTCAGTTTACCTTGACCATATACCTTTGGCGGACAGAGATTAGAAAATCCGTGAAACCCTATGTGAGTTAGAGTTATTTGAAATGTATTGTTAGCTTGAAGACAAATTCATTGACAAATATGATGATATTGGACTGCGGGAGTCCAATTTGTCCCATTATATCTTTCCCCACACCCACAGTTCCCCTAAATTCATCAAGAAGTGTCAAGCTTTTTATGTACCCAATTAGAGAGCTATTATTGCCCCTTCAGGAGAGATTCTAATCACCATAACTGCCCAAGCCATAGACCAAATGATGTAGGCCCCTATCACAGAGAATGCCACTCATTTTTCTCAAGAAGCACTCATTGAATTATATCATAAGCTAGAATTTGCAAAAAGGGCTAAAACCCTTGAGATTTTTTTGACTGAAGATGCCCAACTACCTAAGAAGAACCCTCCCTATCCATCTTCCATTTTCCCTAAGAGAACTAAGCAGATCATTACAGTCATCTCCTACCTCCTTGGTTATTACTCAGATCAATGGGTAGATAAGGCCATTATAGGATTCTTTCCATTTTTTCCATAGATTCCAAGCCTCCTGTCATATTCAACTTCGGCCAATTTCTTACAAATTCCATTCATGAGCAATTTGTCAAATTCCAAAATGAGGAGGTATTTAAATATACATTTATTTTAGTATATTTGTTTTTATATTTTCAGGGAAACAGGTTCAAATTTGCATTGTAGAAGTTGGATGATGATGGAAATCAACAATCTCTCATCTTCTGGACTACAATGGTAATGAAGAAGCATAAATAATACTCGTACAAACAGTTCATAGAACTGTTTTTACATCCAACACTCAGCCTTTTAAGTAGCAATTCATAGCCAAGAATCAGTGAAGAAATCAGGAAAATCTTGCAGTTGTCAAACCAAACTAAAATAGGAGACTGGTACCTTTACCAGAATTACACAAACCTAAGGATTTATGGATGTGAGCTTGCCCCATATAAGCTCCAAAAATTCCCCCCAATGAGGATGTTTTCCCTAGAATACATCAGGCAAATGCTAAATGCCAATGAGGTCCATTTTGTGTCTGTTATAAAGAAATATAAATTCAAGATTAAAACACAGATAAGACCCTTCATTTGTAACAACATAACAATAGGGAAGGAAGTAGACATATTACTAAAATAAATGCAATTCAGCCTCAGTTTTACATGGTCATATGATCCATTGGGTACCATTTCTAAACTAAGGGTAGAGAACAAATATACACCTTATATTCATACCCACATACCAGAGATTGAGAAATACATGAACCAGCTAGAGTGGAATGGGAATACTCTACAAGAGGTTGAAGAACAATTGGTGTCAACTTCAACATCACAAAATCCTATCCCACAGGAGAAAGCAGGAAAAAGGATCAAAGAGGAAGAGTCACCTTCAGTGACTGCCACTTCCAACAAAGAGTTCAAAAACATGTATAGGAAGAGAACTAAGCTCAATCCCAAGGTAAATCCAAGCAAGGACTCAGAGTATGAAGTCCTCATCATCAAAAAAGAGACACCTACTTCTTCACAAGTAGGTGGTCAAATCACGCTCTCTTCTACCACTTGTACTGCTTTACAAGATCAGCAACAAGCTATTCAAACTAGCACAGTTGTTACAGGGGAGAAAGAGAAGACCATATTTGATACATTCAGGGAGATTAAATTGAAGAATGAATTTTTGAATACCAGTACATATAATCAGTTATGGAAGCAGACTTCTAGCTCTCGGAGTAGGTTGTTGTCAGCCTTTGACTCTAAGAAAGGAAAAATGCAAATGGCCTTTATCCAAGCACAGATTCCTCATCCCAAGACAACAATAGATTATAAAAAGATTGTATTTGAATTGATATTAGAGACATATATCCCATTGATCAAATGGAGATGCACAAGCAGACAGGTGAAATAATTTCATCCACACTCACTAACACTGCTATGATTTTGTCCAAATTGCAGGTTTTTTTAGCTAATATCCAGTCACAACTCAAAATGGAGAAAGTCTCTTCTTTGGCCAAGGATTCAAGGATTAAGTCTTTGGAAGACTTAGTGGTCAGGATTGGATATGATCCCTCCAATTTCAAAGTTATAGAAGAGGTGATTAAAAATAAAAATGTTGACATAGCAGCATTGAGGAAGCAACTAAAATTGCCAACTACAGAGGACCCTTTGGCCAAAGACATTAAAGAGATAGAGTCCCAGAAATCAGACATGATGAAGCTCATCGTGGAGTAGAATTCTCAGTTAAGGCAAATGGAAGCAAAGATGGAAAATATGATAAAGGAAAAGGAGTAGGCTACCAAACTATCATTAGTTCCTTTAGAGGTTGTACCCCTTACATATATTCCCGTGGCCACACCTTCTACAACAAGTACAACAGATGGAGCTGAGCATCTCACTAAAGCAGTGCAGAATCTATCAATACAAACAAAAGAGATGAATAAGCTTCAGTACCAAGTGAAATTATTACAGGATCAAAAGTCAAGAAGTGATAGCTCACATGCAGTTGAAGCCCAAAGAGCACAAAAGTTAATAGAAAGATTGGAGAAGTCTGAGAGGGAGTCGTCTATTGGAAATACCTTGGGCCAATTCAAAGAGATAATTTGGACATATATCATTGAGTTTGTGGAAATTATACAAAAAATATGTATATCATGGATTCAATCTGATCTAACAATGTGCTAAAGCTAGATACTGAATCACTTCTACAAATCAATTGCGGAATTTAAAACACAATTGCCAATCACGACAAGTAAAGAAAGAAGCAAATCAAACCACAACACAGATATTTTCATGGGGAAATCTTGTTGCTCAAAAACCCTCTATCATATATTGTATACTCCACAAGGAATCATGAAACAATTACAATGTACTCTTCTCATAAGAGTCTCCTGCAATTTGCCTATCGTCTCACACTGATCCAAACAAAATCGGGCCAACACTTAGTCAATTCTCAGCCTATCTTCAGCCTGCCTTGCTCACACAATTCATGAGGAATGAAATCCCTGTTTCTTAGGAATTTCATCCTTTCTCAACTTCACAATTATCATGGGAAATCCTGTGGTGTTTTAATTGCATCTGGGAAGTTTTCTAATAACACAATTGATAGTCAACTTCCCTTTAAACTATGCCTTAACTCGGATTCCACTGGAACTGACATGCATGCAACTATTAATAGTAAATCATTAGTTGCACGACAGATCACTGCATGTGAATTAAATCTGATTTATTTCACTTGACTTCTCACTAGTGCAACAATCAATTACAGCTAGTTAAACTCACTTTAACTCAATTAAATGAGTTAATTGATTTCTCACGCATTAAACTAATGCACTAACTGCAACTTGAACTCTAAAACACATAGAATCACCCTGCATGCCTCAAAAACCACCCTCAACTCGAAATTCATGAGCTAACTGAGTCTATCACACTTAGTTAACTATTACAAGTGTTTATGAGATAAGATTACATTTTATTGTCCAATTTAATTAAGGGAAAATTAAATTAGACACATTTCCAATTTATTTAATAAATTGGCTTGCACACTAATGTATCGCTTGGACCCATCACTGTGTGACCTATGGTCCCACACTAGTGTGTGTGCTATCATGTTGTTTCTGGATGCCAATTTCACTGTTTCCTGTTGCAAATTTCAACAGAGTCCATCGATGAAATCTGGCCCTGCATGCAAATCATATTTGAGTAGAAGGAGCTGATAGAGAAATCCAATGATGCCATTACAAAAATCAAGGAAAAACTTGGAGATAAGCCAACCAATGCTAACAACATTATTAAATTGTTAAATTCCAAGAGAAGATATGAGTTGGAGGAGTTAGAAGTGGATGACAGGACTGAAACATTATTGGAAGTAAAGAAGATTCTTACTAAAAGAAACCTTTTTGTACAACTGGAGGAAAAATGTCACGTCTTAGAAATAGTTGTAAACAAATTTTTCAGTAGGCTGGAACCTTTAACTCATAAAGGTCTCCCTTCCCTTTTTGTAATCACAAACTAATGCACAAACTATATTATGCAAATAAGTTGGAGGATATTTCCAGAGACACAGCTAAGTTTTCAAACATCAAAGGCACTATGACAGGGAAAGCATTCTTGGAGGCATTAACTCATGACCTTTTCATCAAGCATGAGATAAACCACGTTTTTTGTGGTAAAACCAATTTTTGCTAAGTATACCGAAGTGGATGAAATCTACAGGAGGGTCATCAATTTAACTATCCCATATGAAGAGCGATGGGATAAGTTAACTGAGTTCCAGGAGTAAAAGGTAACGAAGAACTGTCATCTACATCCAACTCACAGGACAACACATCAGACAGCTTTACATCCAGCGCGACCTAAAAATAGGTTTATTCATCAACTAATTCCTTGAAAACAGTGCCAAAATGCCAGATCACCCACATCGAGCCTATTTTTTGTAACAGTTAGAGTTTATTGTTAGATTTAGGCTAATAATACACTGCCTGTTGAGAAAAAAAATTATTGTAATCAATTTTGTAATATTTTAGTATAAATACTTCATTATTTGAAGTATTAGGGGTTGATTTCTGAACATATTTTGCCTACTGCGCAATTGTAACTTTCAAGATTTTGCTCGAGCATCAATAATACAAAGACTTCTTTCAGGATTCAAGTGGTGTAATTTCTAGTGAAGTGTTTCTATTGTTTCTATGTTTTCCACTATTGTTTCCTTTCTTTTTTTATCATAATTCTTAATTGTAAAACAGAAATGTGATGAATACGAAGTGTTATTTAAAACACCTTATTCTGGTTGCTTTTACAATTTAAATGTTTTCTACTTGAAGTCAGAATGAAAAATACTTAAATGCTTTTCAGTCTCAATTGGTATTCACTCTTCTGCCATATCCATTATTCATTTAAAAATCTTAAAAGAATTCAGTAAATACAAGCTAGCTTGCCCTGTTATAACTCTTTTAAAAAATGATGCAAAAATCCAGTTTTATGTTTTGACTCCATTGCCCAATGGGAAAATAAAGATTTAATCAACCAAAATCAATCAAAATCAAACAATCACCAAGTACAGTCATAAATATCCTAATATATATCCAAAAAAAAGTTAAATCTTAAAGAGAGATCCCTCTCTGAAGATGGCAGGGCTAGATCTGAACTTCCAAAGTGGTTTTAATGTTGTCTTATGTGATTTATTCTCCCAATCTTAGAAATTACAGAAAAATAACAGAACTGAATCAGAAATATGACTTGCTTCCCATAAATAAGTTCACAGGGAGTGTGTCTAGTAGTGCTTTTCCATGTATTTTGGTAGGCCCATAAAGCTTCTGGTAGCTTTTCTTCCTAGTCCCTTCTATGCAAATGTATAGGCTTGGTCAGGATTGCTTCAATCACTTTGTTAGTAGATTCTACTTGTCCATTTTCTTGTGGATGATATGGAGTAGACTTTCTATTCTTGATTTTGTGTTCTTCTACTATCTTATGCACCATCTTGGATGTGAATTTAATATCTTGATATGTCATAATCTCCCTTGGGACACCAAAATGAGTAAAAATATCCTAAAAAAGAAATGAAACTACAACATGTTCAGTAGCTAAAGAAAGTGCTTTAGCTTCTACCCATTTAGTGACATAATCATTACATACAATAATATACGTCTTTTGTCTTGATGGTGGATTGATTGGTCAGATAAAATCCAAAGCCCATTTTTCAAAAGGTTCAATAAATACCCGAGGTTGTAAAGCCACTTCATCTGAAGGAACATGTTTCCCCATTCTTTGATAACTATCACATCTCTTAAAATATTCTTTGGCCTCCTTAAAAAAGGAAGGCCAATAAAAGCCCAAGAGAATGACTTTGTAAGCAGTTCTTTTGTCAGCGAAGTGTCCTCCACATGGTTCATCTTGACATGCTTCCAGTATCTCAGGTATTTCATCTTCTCTCACACATCTTCGGATGATGAGATTTGGACCTGTCTTGTACAATTCTTCATTTATCCATGAATAAGATGCACTCATTTGAATTATCTTTCTCTTTTCTTTAGGAAACAAATATGATGGTAACTTCCCTGTGGCCAAATAGTTAGCAATATCTGCAAACGATAAAGATTTAGTAGATATTGAAAAAATATATTCATCAGGAAAACTATCTTCTACAGGTATATTGTTATTATCATTTTGAATTCTAGATAAAAAGTCAACAACTGTGTTTTGTTTTCCAGGTCGATTTAAAATGGTGATATTGAATTCTTGCAATAATAATAACCATCTTGTGACTCTGCCATTAGTAATTGATTTATTCATTAAATATCTAATTGCATAATGATCTGTATGAATGAAATTTTCATAGCCAGTGATGTAATGTTTGAATTTGTTAATGGCATAGACAACAATTAAAAAATCATTTTCATTAATAGTATAATTTAACTCTGCAGGAGTCAAATTTTTACTTGTATAGTAAATTGCATAAGTATTCAAGTCTTTTTGTCCCAATACAGTTCCCAGAGCTATATTTGAAGCATCGGTTGAAATATGGAAAGGAAATTTCCAATTTGGTCCTCTTAATATGGGTGCTTCATAAATCTTTTCTTTCAAAGTTTCAAAGGCTTTTTGATAATCAGGATTCCAACTGAATTCACAATCTTTTGTAAGCAATATGAAGAGTGGAGATGAAATTTTGTAAAGTTCTCTATAACTCTTCTATAGTATCCAGTGAAACTAATAAAACTCCTAACATCTATTTGACAAGTTGCAACTGCTAATTTGGAAATAAATTCTACTTTAGATAAGTCCACCTTAATTGCATTTCTTGAAATATGGTGTCCTAAAGCAACTTGATAAAACATCATAAAACATTTTTCATGACTTAGTGAGAGATTTTCTTCCTTATACCTTATGAGAACTTTTTCCAAATTTTCAAGGGCTTCTTCAAAAGAATTTCCATAGACTATAAAATCATCCATATACACTTCCACACAATTATGAATTAGATCAGAGAAAATACCCACTACTTCTCTTTGGAATGTTGATGGTGCATTGCATAATCCAAAAGGAAGTACTTGATAAGCATAGTGTTGTGGATGTAAATCTCCTCTGCGGACAGAGGCGATCCCACTAGCCCTAGATTGGGTCTAGCAACAATCGAATCACGCAATGACATTGGTTCCTAGTTACAAGAAAGAAAAAGATCGCGATAAGTAGCCTACCTCAAATCCCACGTTGCTTTTGTCAAGAATAAGTGGTGCTCCTCGTCCCTAGCTTGACATATCACAATCCTTTCGTCCACCACGTCCGGACACCTGTACACATGCAAAGAAACGACGACATATAACGTAATACTTAAAGCATGTAACTATATATCAGTCAGAGAAGATATAATTCATTGCATTACATAAAAGAGTAGACACACGAATGGAACCAAAATCAGAGTCGCTTATATTATAGATGACAAAAAGGGAGATTACAACCAAATGCTCTAACGCTAGGATCTTCCTTCGGTGGGGCTTGCAGCGGAGCTCGTCTCAACAAAGCTTGTCAGGAATCTGGACAAAGCTCTCTCTCTTACGGGGTTGTCCTTGGCTCTGCTCTCAATAGTCGCCCAGCTATAGTTTTCTTCCCACAAGTTCAGCTAGCTAGCAAAAGGAGAGGGCAAGCTTTTATAGAGGGAGGAAGGGAGGTTGGGATCCCTATAATCATGGGATAGGGTCCTATCTCTTAGGAAGGTTCCATGAGAGGTGGAAAACCACTTCCTAATCAGGGAGATCCGGAGGCAAACAACCTAACTTCTTCCTGACGATTCATTCTGAAGTTGTTAGAATCAAACTTCTGCCATTTATTTTTTAAAAACATTCCTTAATAGGCTTAGCACGGGTGAGACACAGGGACAGAGAGCCAGCTGGCGTGCCCACTAGTGTGCATTTTCCCCATTGGCGCAAGGGATGAACTGGCTACCCGCTCCAATCCTAAAACATGGATTTTAGGGTTTTCCAGAGGAAATGTTCTTTAGGAGAATTCTTGTCCTTATGCAGAAGGATGCCATCAAGGTGTTTTCAGGACATTTTTTTTTTTCAGAGGTCACGGGAATAGTCCTCCAATGTACGGGACGAGGGATTGTAGGGACGGTGATAAAATGATGTGTAACAGATGCCCCCTAAATCATGAGGTTCGAGAGAGAGGGAGGGGTGAAATACTTTATGAGAACGTGCCCAACTGAAAACACCACCATCGAAAAACCCGCGAATACAAATACAACTGATATCTCTGCTACATGATATGTGGTATGGGCACAGCCATCCATAATAGAGTGTACAAAAACTGGGATCCAAGGTATGGACGCAGCCATCCCGTAAATAAGGACCAACAAGTAGACTCGGGTATGGTCGCAGCCATCCAATCGAATGAGTCATGTAATAAATCATAATAATCCACAAATAACCCGCAGCCTAGATATTTATTAGACAGAATCCAGGGTCTTGCGCTCCATCTCGACCCGAATAGAGTACAAGTTCGAGCATGCGAATATGTGAGATGAAGTCGAACATGCAAGAAAATCGTTTGATTACCAGCCAATAACGAAAGCTATTAACATACGCGAGAAAAACCACCAATAATGACGATGGCTCTCAAGGTATTATAGGTACAATCCACGGAATGTGAACAGTGAGCTAGCGTCGAACACTCGCAAAATTATCCGATCGAAGGCCAATAATGAAAGCCTTGCAAGAACCTACCATTGAGGCATTCAGGCTCTAAGGCACTTGAAGGGAGTCTCTATATCAACTTCCTGGATAATGAGCTGAAGTCGACAGGAAGCGACCTCGATCGAAGGAGGGCCATAATGTTTCCCACATCATCGACACTAGACAGAGGAACATGATATTTGTGAATCAAGACCAACAGAGAATCAGAGGGAGGTTGAAAAACTGCAGAGGCCAACTTCTCTTGAACATATCGACGACACGACATTGGATTTGGCAGTATTTGACATCAAGGGATCTGAGGTCATAGTGATGTGGCAAAGAGCAGATGAGAGGTCAAAAGAGATTACCTAAAACTATGAATGCAAGCAGATAACGAGATGAGATGTCCCCAACCCGACACGAATGCATACAAGTGCCATGTTCAAGAGTGACATACTGCCGACACGACCATTATACTGGTTCCATTTTCCCCGACCATTTCTGGCGAGTACCCCAATTATTTTTGAAAACAAGCTTGAAGGGGATAGAATGTGCTTGCGATATAATTTTTTCCTTCGAAAAAATCCATCCTAGTACATTTAACGAGCCCTAGGAAGGAGTAACTCCCATGACGTCATTACGATGAAGTCCGATGTCATCAGTTTTTAACGAGTCTGATAAAGGAAGAACGCGACGTCTTTTCATGTTTAGAGATTTTGAAAAGACAATGGAAAAGAAAACTCCAGCAGTCCCTTTTCGTAAATAGTCCCACAGATCCGAAAAGGTAGAAAACTGTGTCTGAGAGAACCTCCTAGTCGCGATAGGCTATGGTATTCATTTTTCGTAAATAATCTATCCCAGCCCGAAAAAGGGGTAAACATATACTGGGTAGATGTCATTTCGCTGCCAATTTAACGAGCTCAAAATGACAAGCGACTCGGCGATCTTTTCAATTTTATAGAGTCAGAAAAGAGCTGAAAGGTGACTCTAGTAGTGACTTTTTCGTGTTTTTATCGAGTCTCAAAAAGTATAAAATACAACTTGCGTCTTTGCCTTAACCGCGTGAAAACCTATCGCTGCACAAAAAGCAAGTGTAAAACCCATTTTTCGACAAAAATATGATAAAATATCGGAAAAACAAGTCCTAAAACCTAATTTTGATTTTGAAAAGTTATAAAATATTACCAATAGTAAAAACTTATTTACTTTTCACCTTTTTACCTCTTTGCAGAGTGATAGTGAGCCATTTCCTTTGCGATCTTGAGGCGCCGATTGTGAGCAATCTAATGGACGAATATGGATCCCGTCTTCTTCAGGTAAGAGCCACTTCCATTAGCCATCTTTTAAGTTATTTTTCATAGCTTCTAATTGTCATTTGGCATCCCTGAGGGGAGGAATTGCAAAATTAGGGCCTTCGCGATTGGCGCGGGTACCAGGCATGGACCCGCGCCAATCCGCTCTGTTTTACACAGAGGCCACGCCAGTTGACGTGACTGTTAACCAGACAGCCGTGCCAACGACGCAACGCAAATTCCGCTTAAATTTAACAAAAATAGAGCCATTTAATTGTTGTTTTAAGTACCCAAGGGATCTTACAATGTTTCTATGACCAAATTTATGCAAGTACACAGAAAAAATGGTAATTGAATGGAAGGAAAGAGAGCACAGTGAGAAAGATGAGTTGGCAATGGAGAATGAGCAGTGTATGAATGCTCTCTAGAATTGCGGTTTGAAAAAATTCTTCCTAACGCCATGTCTCTGGGCTCAGCCCGAAATACTGCAATATCTAATTAGAATTTATGATGAGGACGAGGAGAATTTTAAACTTCGAGATCAAGTACTCGAGCTCGAAGTCTCAGACGTGTACTTTATCACTGGACTGTCACGCAGGGGCCCAGTTCCTATCTTGACTGGCACTAGGCATTCTGGTGAAAACATGAAAATGGTCATGGACAGGGTGTGCGCAGGGGCACGCAAAGGGTCAGGTAGCAGAAAGGTAGAAATTTAGACCATTCCTGATCTAGCACTCAGAGTAGTGCTACATACTATTACGCGGGTTGCGAGGTCGTAGGCACCGCACGAGGCTACCAAGACACAGCTCCTCCTTGCATCAGAATGTATGAACCCAACAGTGTTTGACTGGGCCACAGCCGTGACTATGAACATCAAATGACAACTGACCAAATGCAAGAAGACCAAAATGAAACAGTTTAGATATGGGTCAATTTTGGTATCATTCTTCCTGGAATGACTACCTATCTTCCAGTGCCAGGGGGCCATAGTCCTAGATCCACCGTTGAGAGAGCCACGGATGGCTCGATGGGCAGCATCGATGCCCAGGGCAAGGGGCAACATGATTTCTTCGGATGGCTTCGGCGACATTTGATCGTCGTAGAGGACTGGCCCTATGCGGGCACTGATTTCACTGGAGACCCAGACCTTCCGCTCCCGAAAGGAGAGGACTGGGATGAGGAGCTTGGTAAGAATCTTTTTAATATTCTGAGTTTTATGATTTTTTGGTATACATGCACGTTCTAACAATTGATCCTATATTTATGCAGATTTTGGCCCAGAGAGGCCCGTCGGAATGTCACCGGTAGCGAGGAGGACCCCTCTCACCTATGACCCTCAAGGTGAGGGGGGCAAGGGGGACGAGCTTGTACAGAACCTAGAGGGGATCGCTCATGGAGTTTCGGATTATGCTCGCCTAGCTGATGTTCCTTTAGCTTATTAGAGGCACACCGTAGGGGTGCCAAGTCGTCTCCACCGCTTACTGAGGCAGTTGGTGCGGGCAGTGACGTGCTACCATGAGCACCATGCCGATTAGTCGCCTAGGCTTTTTATATGCATATTTTTTGAGAGACATGTTGTCTCTGGATGTAACTGAAAAAAACATGTATATTTTTGGTTTTATATGATGCATATGTTGCAAAAATTCCACACACACACACACACACACACACATATATCCTACATGGATCTTACTTACATATGATGATGTTTTTACAAATTGCGTAAATGTCTATCTAATACCATGTTGGCTACTACATCTGTTAGTGTATTCATTCGTCTTGGTATATGTTGATACGTAATGTAATCAAAATTTCTTTCAAGTAAACAAATACGTAGATACAGTCTTAAAATGCAAGGGTTTCTAATTGAATAATGACCATTGAGCTGCAAAACCACAAGCTATGAATCTAGATGTATAAGTAATGCATGAATACCGAGGTTAACAACCTCGTTTAATAATTCCAAAATGGCACTATATTCCACGACATTATTTGTAGCGGGACCTAGACAAACACCTTGTAAATTAACCAACTCACCAGCAGGATTGTAAATTACCCAGGCTGCCAAAGACGGGTTCCTGGTACTGCAAGAGGCACCATCCGCGAAACCGACATAAGGAGAAATATACATCTGCACAATCAGGAAGACCCAATGAGTAGAAAAACGCTTACAAAGCACACCACACCACACGTGCACAAAAATGAAAAAATCACCTATGTACATATACTGTGCAAGAATGATTCAAGCATAATATTTTTTCAGGTGTAGCCCATTTCTGGGCTGCGCCAAAGGAAGACCTTCATAATCGATTAGCTCATAAGCCTCGTTTTTCAATACACATTTAACGATATAGGGCCCATGCCACATAGGTTGGAATTTTCCTGCCCCAAGCTTGTCGCGAGCTTGATCATACAAGAGGATGAGGTCCCCTTCGATAAAAGAGCGTAGAGAAACTGTTTGATCGAAATGAGCTTTAACCCGCTTTTTCTGTGCCTCGATAACCAAAGCAGCTAAGCGGCGAGTTTCATCCAATCTCTCGAGATATAGGAGACGTTCTTCCTCCGGGGAAGTATCGGGCAGTAATTCCACAACCAATTTTAGTGAAGGGATCTCACATTCAACTGGAAGAGTAGCTTCTAGACCATACACCAACTGAAATGGTGTGAATCCGGTTGCACTGTTCACTGACATTTGGTAGGCCCAAAGAGTTAAAAACAACTGGAGATGCCAATTCGATTTGTGTATACCAATTGTTCATTGAAGCATCGTGACAAGCACCTTGTTCATGGCTTCAACCTGGCTATTTTCCTAAGGATAATATGGCGTTGAGCTGTCGTGACACAAGCCCAACTTAGATGTTAGCTCTGCCATCATGTAGTCCCGAAAATGAGAGCCATGATCAGTGACGATGGCTTGAAAATGAACTGTGAAGCTGTCTTACCGTCTATGGCCAATGTAGGCATCGCTTCGGCCCACTTGGTGAAATAATCTACGGCAACGATGATATAAGCATGCCCCCCGACCGAGTGAGGGTTACATGTCATAAAATCAATGCCCCATTTGGAAAAAGGGCCCACGGTAATGACAGGATGTAATGGGAGAGGCGGCGTATGCATCTTGCGTTGGAAGATCTAGCACGCGTGACACTTTCGTACTGCAACAATACAATCTTTAAATATAGACGGCCCAAAATAGCCCACACGAAGGATCTTCTGTGCGGTAGCATAACCGAACATGTGACCGCCACAAGCGCCACAATGACATTCATTCAGAACTTTCTCGGCCTCTTCTAAGGTCAAACACCAGCAGAGTACAGAATCGACCCCAACGCGATATAGGGTATCTTCGACAATGCGATATGGTTGCGGCTGATGTCTAAAGCGGCGTCGAGCATCCTTCGTTAACTCAGACCGAAAGGTCGATGTCTGGAGGTATACGATGATATCACAGTACCATGAATCGAGAGTGTTGATTAAGAAGAGAGTTTCGTCCGGGATATGATCCTCAGATTGAGACGGAACATAGTCGGTAGGGAGAGAAAAATGAGATCAACAAAAACCAATGATTTCTTAGATTTGGTAGTAGTGAACTCCAAATCGAACTCTTGAAGGATCACAATCCATTTTGAGTATTTTCCCCCCAGCAATTGTCGGGACAAAATGTAAGTCATGGGGTTGCAATCGGAAATCACAGTTACCATGCGCAACAGGATGTAATGGCGAAACCGCTGAACGGCCTGGACCGCAGCCAGCGCCAACTTCTCAACGTGTGCATAACGTGTTTCAGTGTTGAGGAGATTCCGAGACAGATCATAAACCACATGTTCATTACCGTCATCGTTATCCTGTACCAGAACCATGGAAATTGTACTGAATGCGGCAGCCAAATAGAGGGTAAAGTCGCGATGATAATTTGGAGGAAATATTAATGGAGAGTTGACAAGCAACGTCTTAAGGTTATCGAAAGATTGCTGAGCAATCTCGTCCCAAAAAAAAGGGACGTCCTGTTTTAGAAGTCGCGTAAACCCTTTAGCTACCTCTGCATAGTTCGGGATAAAACGACGTAAGAAATTCGCTTTCCCTTGAAGACTCTGAATTTGATGCAACGAGGATGGGGAGGGGAGATTAACGATAGCCTCAACCTTGAGAGGGTCAAGGCGAATTCCGTCCTTAGAGACAATGAATCCTAAAAGCCGACCAGAGTCAACGCAGAAGACACACTTGTGAGGATTAAGCCCGATGTTGTAACGTCTGCAGCGGATAAAAATCTGGCGGAGATGTTCCGGATGGTCTTCGCGTAGAGATGAATGATCCGAAAGGTCATCCAGGTACGGCTAAACAACATTATGTATGTCGTGAAAGGCGTAGGACATGGCACGCTGGAAGGTAGCCCTAGCATTTTTTAAGCCGAAAGGGAGCTTCTTATAGGCGAATGTTCCCCACGGATAGATGAAAGCGGTGTTATGTTGATCAGATGGAAGGATATTGATTTGATTATAACCTGAAAAGTCGTCCATAAGGGAAAAGATCTCACTCCCCGTGCAATCATCAATGATTTGATCAATAAAGGGGGTGGGATAGTTGTCCTTAGGGAAAGCCTGATTGATATCTTGATAGTCAACACATACTTGAATTGTGCCCTGCTTCTTATCCACAGGGACAATATTAGAAACCCACTTTGTCAGAGGGATCGGATATATGAAACCCGCTTTAAGAAGTTTCTCAACTTCAGCTTTTATAGCAGCGGCTTTTCGAGGATGCACTGGATGCAGACGCTGGCGCACAGGCTTCACACCAGGATAGGTGGGAATTTCGTGCACAACGATACTGGGATCAATTCCAGGCATCTCTTCATCAGACCATGCGAAAACATTACAGAATTCGCGGAAGAGGCTAGTGTACACTTGAATCTCATCGGGAGAACAAGTGACTCCCACATGGATGTTATTGAAGACCCCCGGTTTGACGGAGATGTCGATAGTCATCGTTTGGGTAATATTACTCAGATTGCCTTCCAAAAAACTTCATGAGTCAATATTGGAATTTGGAGTGTCGAAGAGGGAACCTGAGATGAAAAATGCTCGAGACAATTAGACATTTCCCCCAGGCTAAGCATGAACGAGGAGCGATGATGCCCATCGCTCCACGACAGATCTTCGAGAGACATAGTCTCTACGATAGCTTCGTCAGACAGAAAAACTTCTCTCAAAGGATTGGGCGAATATGCATCGCCGAGCCAAGGGGATTGAGAATAAACATCAAGAGCCATGCTCAAAGGAGCATTATCATTAGGGGGAGGATCCGATGCGAAAATGATCTCACAATAATTGATTTCAACCAGGGTCATAGGCATCGATTCTCCAAAAGAGGCAACCTGTTCAGGAGAAGGGACGATCCACGGGTCATCTGACCTGGAGATCATATTGACTTGAACGGTATTCGGTGGTGGAATGGGAAAAATACCCAAGAGAACGGGGTCCTTGAAAAGACCAGGTCCTATACTGTCGGGGAGATTAGGAATTTGATCCACGTATGGCACGTTGTTCTCGGAGGATGGGGTAAAGAAAGACAATTGATCGACAGTAATAATATTGCCCTCATGTGGAATCTTCAAAAGTTGAAAGAGGGTGGACGGAATGCACAACATGGCGTGGGTCCAACTGCGACCGAGTAGAAGATTGTAGTTGATTTTGGCATCAACAACTTCCACTTCGACATTGACTGTCTTACCTTATAATGTGATCGGTAAACTCGCGAGAACACCCAAGGGTTTTGATTCCCTTCCATCGAATTCCTCAAGAGCATTGGGAGATGACGTGAGGGCTAGAGATCCAATGGCCTTCTAGCAAGAAGATGACACAACGTAGGTAGAGGCACCTTCGTCCACAACGGCTCTGTGAATATTGAGGCCATTATTACCGACTTGTATAACAAGCACAATCTAGTGCGGGAGTTGGGGGACGAAATTCTTTAGATCAAAAGTGAGAAGGCTAGAATCGGCAGGATCGATTCCTCCAATCGCAGATAACAAAGCTTTCCATTGAGACAAACAACTCTGAAGTACTTCCAACGCAGAAATTGCGGAATGCGCCTGTGCCAAATCCTCAGCAATGTTGTAATGTTGAGAATCACGGGCGTTCAAATTATAGGAAGACTTTCAGAGAACACCTTTGGAAGGTGGGCGTACAACGGGTTCAACACTGGGCCTTTCAATCTCAAGGGGACCAGAGGCAGGTGGGGGAGGAGGGCCATCAACGAATTCCTTCCTAGATGTCTGGCGTGATCCGGCATAATCCTTTGACCGAGTAGCAATAGAAACAGGCGCAACACCATTCATCATGAAACCTGAGACCCAAACAGTGCAGATGGCGACGACTACTCGACCATCTGGGTCTGCTGATATGGAAAAGGTTCTTTAAGAACTATCAAAGTTCCCTTAGATCCCTTAAGAATTTGACTAACTTCGGATCGTCTAGGACAATATTTGGTGTAGTGGTCTTCATCACAGATCAAGCAAGGGTACTTCAGTTTTCGTTGTGAACCATTGTCAGCACGTGGTTTGGACGATTCTGGTTTTGGGGCATCGGATTTGGCTTTGCCTTTGCCCTTCTTTTTCCCTTTGGAAGTCTTGTCTGCAGGATTGTCCTAGACGGCATTGACCTCCGTGGTCTTACTAGAATCTGGAGTAGCCAGAGGAGTAGAATTGTTGGAAGAATTCGATTTTTGCTTCCCATTAGAAGACTTATGAGAAGTCTGAGAGACGGGACCAATAACACTGTCAATCGATCGGGTAGCTGGTGCTTTAGAGGTCCCTGGTCGCGGGGCATCATTTAAGATGTCGTATAACTTGTCGGATTGAGAGTACACTAAATCGAGGTACTGGGAACGAGCAATGGCTTATTCCTCGGTTACACATGCCCCCATAGCAATGTCTTGTGCAATATTATTGACAAAGGAGGTAGTGAACCAGTGAGTTAGAAGCTGATCAGGAATGTCAAACTTGATCAGAAGACGACGACGTCTCCATTCGTGAATGCGATCTGAAATATGAGTGGCTTTGTCCTGTTTCAGAGATGTCAGGAGACGTGTCCCGACTTCATAATGAACCGGTAATTGGAAATGCGTCAGGACTGCCATAGCTAGAGTATTAAAATCTTGAAAAATACCACAGGGCAGTTCTATGTACCATTTAGCAGCAACGTCGGTGAGAGTGCGCTGGAAAAGATGTAGACGAATCGAGTCATCTATCCAAGAATTCGAAGAACACCACAAATGGTATGTCATGACATGTGCTTGGGGGTCTTCTCCAAATTTACCCTCAAACTTAGGACAATCACTAGGCACCTTCGTCGGAACCGGAGGCCAATATGGATTATGAAGAATCAGATCATTGGTCAATTTGGACACGTTCGGTAATTCCAATGTGGCGAGAAAAGAAAATTGAGGGTTAAAAGGCATGCCAAGTCCCCGGTAAGGACCTGTACCTGTACTCCAGACTAGTTGAGCATAACTCTGCCCCCATTGGTTCTGTCCCGGAGGATTCTGACCATAGGGGGTATAAGCCAGATAATTGGGTTGATATGATGGCTGAAAACCAGGATACGGGGGTTGATAACCAGGGTACTGATTCTGATTATATGTGGGCCCCGATTGAGTAGTGTATGAATTTGACTGCGGAGTATAAGTATAGCCTGGTTATTGAAGGTAATAACCAGAACCTTGGGGTGGGTTGTAAACCGGTCAAGGTTGACCTTGAAGATAATAGTCGCCTTGGGGTCGAACGGGCTGCTTGTAAGTGGGGCCCTGCTGAGTCGGATAAGTGGGGCGCACAGGTGGATTTGACTGTGGCATAGAATAGATCAAATGCTGAGCAGGGTTAAAAAGTTGTGCAGATTATCCTGGTTGAACAGGTTGACCTGGCTGCGCAGGTTGTCCTGGTTGAACAGGTTGACCTGGTTGATGAAGGATACCAGGTTTCCCTGGCTGAGCAGGTTGGCCTGATGATGGGAGAGGGCCAGGTTGTGCCTGATAACCAGGTTGACCTGTGACAAGACCGTAAGATGGCCCTGGCTGTGCAACATTTTGACCAATTAGAAAATGAGGTTGTTGGGGTTGCACCAAAGGTTGAGAAGGATGGGTTTTCCTCCCAGGACCGTATGGTGGTCTAGGTTTATACCTCGGTTGCCCTGTCGGTCCTTGAGGTTGCCTCGGTTGGACCACAGGGTGAGGCTGTAGAGGTTGACCTTGAGGATTGTAAGACTGCCTTTACGGGCCGTACAATAATCCATGCTGGACCGAAGGTTGTCCCTGTAAGGGTTGTCCTTGCGGGTCATACGCATACCCTGGCTGGGCTGAAGGTTGTCCCTGGAAGGGTTGTCTTTGTGGGCCAGAAGCATATCCTTACTGAAACAAAGGTTGTCCCTGAAAGGGTTGCCCTTGTTGATTAGAAGGTTGCCCAGGCTGGGTAGATAAAAAATCGTTAATATACTAATAAGCCTCAGGAGCACGAAAACGAAGGGGGTTGCCCTGCTCATCATACTCATATGGAAATACGTAGATCAGGGCACCATCCGCTCCATAATTGGAAAATTAAGGACGATTAAGATCCTGAGAGGAGTGACCAACCTCGGAGATCGACAGTTGTAAAGACATCCGGTACTCCTCAGGAGAAATGTTCTCTGGAATGGCAGAAGCGATATAAACGTCTTCAGGAACTGATGAGGTCCTAGTTGACTGAGTGGTGACAACAGGTGTAGATGTAGCCATGCAGACATTAGGTCTAACAGGTGCCGATGTAACAAAAGGAGATGTCGTGATAGGCGTCGACGACGACATCCCTAACGAGGGAATGGCCAACCTCGTGGATGGAGTCGATACTCCTATAGAGGCAATAGCGTCCATGACCTAACTTAAAGACCTATATCCAGCTGGGAGAGAAGGACCAGGTGTAGACATAACAAAAGGTTCGGGGATGTCTTCGGGAACCAGAAGTAGGAATTCCCTCACTAGGAGTAGGACTTGATGAGTCCATATCTCACCCTGCCGTAAGATCTTCTAAGAGACGACGGGGACTAGGAGGTATGATAGCAGCCAAAAAGGGTGATCCCGATGTAAGAGGAGGGAAGTGTTTCCCTACTCCAAATCCAAACCAATTGTTGGACAAGGGCCAATTGAAGTCAACCGGTCCTCCAAAGGGAAGTTCAGATATGACCGGTCCCCTGTCGGGAAACTCAGATACAACGGGCTGCTGATGCTCAGCATAGGACTGAGAGACCTGTGATGAATCATCTGTATAAGGACTACCAGTAGATGAAACTGATGGTTCTTCCACTGTGACTATAGCGAAAAAGAGGAAGAGATCAAAAACAAAGACGCACGGGCAAAAACCAAGGCAAACAAAAACAGGCTGAAAAAATCAATCTCTAAATGGGCGCGTGATCGTAGGTGATTAATTTTACCACATTGAAACTGGAAATTTTACTATTTCATGTTTTAAGAGTCTGGAAACAAGTAAAATATGACTCTATCACTTTTAGTTTGGAAACAAGCGTGAAAGGACAAGCTCTTGATGATCTTTTCAAGTTTAGGGAGTCAGTAAAGATAAAAAATGACTGCTCTGGTAATCTAGGTAAATGGGTGTACCAGATATCCGTGAATTGCCATATACACCTTGGTAAAAATGAAATAGAAATCAACCAAGGAATTAACGTACGTGCAGGTAATCTCCTCGAATGTTGTGTCCGGTGTATCACGGGTAAAAGGCGGCAGACTCGGCTTCCTATGGATAAAGGATTTGCAACCTAATGGGGTCTCCCTTTATATACACGATGGCACGGGGAGCACAAGTCCATACTAGCATTGTTTGTAGCCAGATGGCGAGTGACAACTGCTAGGCTTAAAGATGCCGAAACACGTCTCTACCTTAAACTACTAAATGTTCTGTTAAATTTCAATGTTGCCTTAGGTTAATTAAATAAATTTTAAAGTTGATCTTCAATTTACATTTCGATTTCAAGGCCCTATCGAATGTTGGATCTCAAAAACCTCTAGATGCAAACTACATGCCACAAAACATCATTTCGTCAATGGAGAGCTATCTACGAGAGAGTTGAGCGCTTTCAAATGATAGCGAAATGAACACACAAAAACATCCACTACTGTTTTCAATGCAAGCTAATGAAACTAGAATTTTTTTTTCTAGAGTTATATAACACTAGTAATGCGAAAGAGCTTTCAATTTCCACTACGCCAATCAAAATGCAAAAGATTTTTTTTTTGTATTTTTCACTATATTAGAGAAAATGCACTAAATGAATGAAAAACTAATGAAAACATCAATTTGAGAAATGAAAAAGAGAGAGCTCAAACAAAACAAGTTCACTCAATTCAAACGCACACAATCAAGACTCAAACTGATGACAAAATCCCTCAAAGCGAAGAAGAATCTCGAAAGAGACTCAAAAAAACCATGTAATCTAGGCTTGGAGCAACATAAGGCGAAACTGAATGAAAGAGAGAACAATCACTCAATTAACGCAATGATTCAATGGGATTTAGCAGGATGAACGCAAAGAAGCAAAAACAAAATTGACCAGGAAAACAAAGACCCAAAACTCCCATGAGAGGCTCAACACGCTGAAGCACCTAGAAGCCCTAGGGCTAGAATGAAAAACTGATAGAAAAAGGCGAACAACCGTAGGACAAGGGCTAAATACAGTAAAAAATGACTTCAAAGCACTCAAACAATCAGAAAAAATGAACCAGGACCAAAAGTCAAGCTCAGAAAGTCCAAGAACAGGCAAACCCTAATACCAAGCAGGGTTGGCGCACCTGTTTGGCTGTAATCTGCACCAAACAGGGGTTGGCGCGGGTGCCTAACGAGCAACAAGCGCCAGTCGGCGCTACTGTCATGGGGATAAATGCGCCAATTGAGTTTACCCTAGAAAAATATGAAAATGGACAAACAGAGGCTGGATTTGGTCTTCTGGGGGCTAAACATGGGTTTAACACCAAGGAAGGTGAACCAGAAAAGTAGACTAATCAATCAAAAGCTAAAAAACAACCCAATGGAGGAAGGACTAACTCCCACTAATCCCCGGTGGAGTCGCCAAATTTTTGTAGAGGTAAATCCCCTCTGCGGATAGAGGCGATCCCATTAGCCCTAGATTGGGTCTAGCAAAAATCGAATCACACAATGACGTTGGTTCCTAGTTACAAGAAAGACAAAGATCGCGATAAGTAGCCTACCTCAAATCCCACACTGTTGTTGTCGAGGAAGAAGCGATGCTCCTCGTCCCTAGCTCGACATATCACAATCCTTCCATCCGCCACGTTCAGACACATGTACACATGTAGAGAAACAACAACATACAACGTAATACTTAAAGCATGTAACTATATATCAGTCATAGAAGATATAATTCATTGCATTACATAAAAGAGTAGACACACGAATGGAACCAAAATCAGAGTCGTTTATATTATAGATGACAAAAAGGGAGATTATAACCAAATGCTCTGACGCTATGATCTTCCTTCGGCGGGGCATGCAGCGGAGAGCGTCTCAACAAAGCCTGTCAGGAATCTGGACAAAGCTCTCTCTCTTATGGGGTTCTCCTCGGCTCTGCTCTGAATAGTCGCCCAGCTATAGTTTTCTTCCCACAAGTTCAAATAGCTAGCAAATGGAGAGGGCAGGCTTTTATTGAGGGAGGAAGGGAGGTTGGGATCCCTATAATCATGGGATAGGGTCCTATCTCTTAGGAAGGTTCTATGAGAGGTGGAAAACCACTTCCTAATCAGGGAGATCCGGAGGCAAAAAACCCAAATTCTTCATGATGATTCATTCTGAAGTTATTAGAATCAAACTTCCGCCATTTATTTTTAAAAAACATTCCTTAATAGGCTTGGCGCGGGTGAGACACAGGGACAGAGAAAACCCCCAGCTATTTGTATATTATAATAGAAGAGAAACATGTAACAATCTCAGTACAATACTCCTCACAAGTACTCAGTACTGTCTCCAAAAGTTACGCACAAACTAGCTCAGTTTTGAACCAGTCACAAGTTCAAAACTCATCCACTAATTTCCTGTCTCTATTGCACAATCCAAGTTGGTTCAATGAGAGATCCAAGTTCGAATCTCCTTGGCTTCAACTGCGCAATCATCATTGGCAATCTCCTCCAATGCTTGTGCAAATCTCATGCACAACTGCTGTCGCAACTAATAGCAAACTCACCCTTTCATCTACCTCTTCCACTGGTCTCCACTGAACTGTCCATGCACTGTAGTGAACTGATGTGTTCTTGAGTTGAATAATGAGTTAATAATTAGTGAATTAAATAATATTTAATTCACTCCACTCATTACTAGTTGATTAGCTAGTTAAACTAATCACAACTAGTTCAACTAAGTTAAACCGAACACAACTCCACCCACTGTCTCATCAACTCCACCAAACTCTGCCACTGAAGTCCTAACTGAAGTCAACCATGCATGAGCTCACCAAACCCCAAGGAATAGCGTAATTCCTTCTGTCAGATGCATGAGCCACATCCGTAGCTCCAACTGAAGTGTTGTAAGAGAATAAACTAAAGTTTAGAGTCCAAATATTATTAAGGGCTAATAATATTTGACTGACCTATTTTTAGACAAGCAGTCTAAAAATAGACTTCGACCTGTATGTCTAAAAATAGAGGTCCATCTATTTTTACCAACTCGACCAATCATCCAATAATAGCATACTGCAACTCCTAGACCATGCTCCATATGTCTAAAAATAGACATAGTCTAAAAATAGACATAGTCTAAAAATAGACTTTGCGCCAAAAATAGCCTGCGGGCCCACTTAGTGAAGGCGACTTCATTCCACTAAGCTCCATCATCTTGTTGCATTTTCAACAGATAGATAAGGCATCACTTTCATCTCTTTGTTTGTTTTGTAATTTCAAGGTGTCTATTTGTTCCCTAAGACTCCCTAAAATGTTTGTTTTAAATTCATCAAGAAAATTGCTTATTTCAGCCCCACTTAATGTTCCAGTTGCATATTTATTAATTCTAGGGATAACAGGGTCTCCTGAATTCTTTCCAACTCTTGATTTACCTCTTGAAAGATGTATGCATAATTCAGAAATTTCAGGCAATGATTACAAAGAAATATCTCCTTTTCACGCAATGTTATATATATATATATATATATATACGATTAGATCCGGAAAATCCCCAGCATCTGGCTATAGCATTCAATTCACTTTGAGATACATTCCAGCTATAGCATGCACTTCACAAGATTACCAAGTTTGATCGATAATTTATGATAGTAATTTAAGAACATTAAATTGACTAAACATTTTGGTGCCACTGTCGGGGAAGTGTAAATAGGAACCTTTTTCTCTCTTGTAATCATAAAAATAGAAAAATGATATGCGTTGAGAAAGAGATTCTGGGGGTAGATTGCAGCTAGAGGTAGAAGTTTAAGTTTAACAACACCACTCACCCCATCTAGATCTCGTAGTGCCACACTATCCACCCAAACTCATATACCATCCTTTTCAGGAAGACATAGAATTCCTGAGGTATTAAGATATGAAATTCAACCTAGAAACTCACCAACTTCATCAACCAAAGCAATTGTGGAAGAACAAGATCCTACATCCCCAACAGAAGGAGTAATCTTCCTAACTACAACTGGGGAAAAAATTATATCTCAAGAACTAGAAATACCCAGTGAAGAAGAGGAAGAAGAAATCTATTATAATATACCATTGATAGAGGAAGCAGAAGAATCACAAGATGAACAAACAATCCAATTTTGGAACCTTATATTAGTTATGAGGAGTCTACAATGGCTGGGGAAGGAGAAGGGGAAGTACACAATGTGAATGATGAACATTTAATAATTGGAGGAGGTGGACCTAGGATTGAGGTGGAGGTGGAGGTAGATGAAAGGGAAGAGGAGGAGAAGACAAAGTAGAAACCAGAGCTTGTTGGATTTCCTATCCTTGATGAAGATACTACAACCACAATGAAAAATATCTCACCCTCTATCCTTCCTAGCTTCCATGGATTGAGAAATGAGGATCCTAAAACATTTCTTTTTGAATTCAAAGTTTTATGTAGATCATATGACTACTTACTCGATTCTCAAAAGTTCAAATTGTTTCCAGCAAATCTTAAGGATGCATCATTAAAATGGTTCATGGGTTTAATAACACGCTCTATTAGAACATGGGAGGAAATGAAAAATGAATTATTATTAAAATACAAGGATTACTGCGTGCCTCATGATCGAAAGGATGAAGTAATTAAAATGATGCAAAGAGAAGATGAAAACCTTTAGGATTTAATTGAAAGGTTCAGTCATAATCTTAAAGGGATAAAATGGAAAATTTGGATCAAGAAACTCTGAAAGCTATCCTATTAAAACCCATTAATACCTCAGGAATTCTATGTCTTCCTGAAAAGGATGGTATATGAGTTTGGGTGGACAGTGTGGCACTACGAGGTCTAGATGGGGTGAGTGGTGTTGTTAAACTTAAACTTCTATCTCTAGCTACAATCTACCCCCAGAATCTCTTTCTCAACGCATATCATTTTTCTATTTTTATGATTACAAGAGAGAAAAAGGTTCCTATTTACACTTCCCCGGCAGTGGCACCAAAATGTTTAGTCAATTTAATGTTCTTAAATTACTATCATAAATTATCGACCAAACTCGGTAATCTTGTGAAGTGCATGCTATAGCTGGAATGTATCTCAAAGTGAATTGAATGCTATAGCCAGATGCTGGGGATTTTCCGGATCCAATCGATGGACATATTTCAAGTAGTTGGGGTTGCCTATCTTTCAGAAAAATCCTTTAGGTAAGGATTGGATTCCACTCCTTGACAAATTTAAAAGTAAGTTACAAGCTTGCGGGTTTTCATGGCTGAATCTAGCAGGGAAGACAATGCTCATTAAGTCGGTTCTGAATAGTCTCCCAACCTTTCAAGCTTCGCTAATGCTAGCTCCACTTGGTATCCTCGGGAAAATGGAAGGCTTAATAAGGAGATTTTTCTGAAAAGGTGGAAAACAAAATAGCAAAAGATTGTCGCTTATCAATTGGGACAAAGTCACCAAGCCAATATTAGAGGGAGGTTTGAACTTCAAAGATCTGAGGCTGCAAAACATAACGTTGGGGGCCAAAATTCTCTGGAGGCAAGTTGCCCCTAAGGCTGGTTGGGCTCAACGTGCTCTTTGGAAGAAGTATTTCGAGGGGCAAAGGAAATGATGCCTGGACAGGCCCATTCAACCCATCAATGGAACTCAAATCCATAAGCTCTGTGTGCAGGCCCAGTCGCTCATCCAAGACCATATGTATTGGGTCCCGAGGAATGGGAAATCAATTGACCTGTGGGAGGATTGAATAATGAATGACGCCCCCTTTGCGGATGCACAATATCTTCAGGAGCTACATTGCTTGATGAAGAGCATAAGAATTTTCACACTGTGGGACATTTCAACCTGGAAAGACAAGATCTAGACGGAGTGGAAAAATCCAGAAATGCTGCGAGGCCTAGAAAATGCGTGGCTGGAGCTTCAGACCAGACTCAAAGGGAAGGCTCCCATTCATGAAAAGAAGCATGATCATAGAGGTTAGGGTTTTAAATCCAGAGTTTTCAAAATGGCGCAAGGTTATGAAACATTATGAGCAATTCCTCATGTTCCTCCTTTCCTAGCGTTGTGGAAAGGGCCGTGGAAACAAAAATGCATCCCAAAAATCAAAATGTTCAACTGGATTTTATGCCACAACCGAGCTCTTACGGAAGACAACCTCAAGAGGAAAGGCTTCCATGGCCCATCCAGATGCTCGTTGTGTCTGGAAAATGAAGAAAGTGCTCAACACATAATGTTGGAATGCAGCTTTGCTATAGAAGTCTGGGAAGAAGCGTCGAGCCACTGGGCTACGAAAATTACGTTCCCCTCCTCCATATTTGACCTGTATGCATCATGGATGGACCGCTACCCTGGAAAGCTCCCAAACAACATTTGGTTTAAAGCTGGTTGGCTGATTTTGCGAAAGCTGGTATGCTAGCAAATTTGGTTGGAGCGGAATAGCAGAATTTTCCAAGGTAAAGCGCATAATGCAAAATTGATCATGACTAAGATAAAAAGTACTCTTAAAGAGTTTCTGAGTGAGCATGTGGGGAACCTCACTGATAAAAACCTTTCCTCTCATGAGGTGGAGTGGGGTGGTTTGCTGGGATTACAACTCTCCAACGTGGATGCTTAGGAGGAAAAGAAAAAATACTGGCAGATTAGATTGACTAAAGAGAACATCTGCAAATGGAATAAGGAAATGGCTTGTTATTCCTTGTTCTTTGACGGGGCGACAAAAGGTAATCTGGGGAATGCAGGTGCTAGTGGATTCATTAATAATATGGAGGGCCAAACTGAGCATAGGTACACTTGGGGTCTAGGCCAAGACACCAATACCCAAGCGGAGGCGATGGCGCTGCTGCAAGGTCTGAAGTTACTGCAAAAGGTGGGTCTGAAGGAAGCAAAAGTCATTGGATATTCTCAAACTCTCATAAAAATGCTAGTGGAAAATTAAAATCTGAAGGATCTTCGGTTAGCTAGATTGATGTCGAGAATAAAAAAGCTTGCCAAATCTTTTCAAATTTAAGCTTCTTCCATGTTTTGCGGAACAACAACAAAGAGGATTATATGGAAGCTAATAGAGCTGCTCTTCTTCCTGCGGGCACTCTGTTATGCGATGGGGAGGAAAATTGGGATCCAATTCCGTAGTAGTTATGTTAATGTTTTATTTTCTATTACTACAGTAGATTGTATGTGTCTTTAAGTTAGGGAAAATCTCGTTGCTAATGTGGATTGTTGAATCTAAGAAGCTTCAATATGTCAGATTTAGAGATAGATTTATTCTGGTAATGGGAGAAAATCGGGAGATGTCCCGACGATATTGTAATCATGTAATTGGGCATTCATGCCAAGAATTTTAATACCAAATCATAACCTAAAAAAAAATCAAAATGAGAAATATTTAAGCAATTATGTATTCCACTCTAACTAACTAGTGATCCGTTCTAAGAAGGAGGGCCCTTCCTCCTCAGTAGGGGTTGGTGTACTAAAAACACACAAACCACTAAGGGGAAATTATTGGACCACAAAGTTGATATTTACATTAATAAAAGTATCAAGATTACAGAGCTCTAGTGTTTCCCACGTGTTTCCCCTTTCCAATCCTATTCTCCAATTCTTCACTCTAGCCCTCATGAGATAACAATCTTCTCTTTTAGAGATCTTAACTACAATGAGAAGAATCATCATCATGAGAATCTTTCGATTATCATGTGATCTTAAAATAAAACGATATCTTAACAATTACACAACGATTTCCATGGAAGGGGTAAAACTATAACAATCTCCTTTAATTACAAATAGAGTTACAAAAGATCTCAACCAAATGATTTGGATGCTCCAAAAATATCTCCAAGTGACGAGTTGTTTCTTTTGACTTTGACGCGCTCCTAGATCCAGTATGATCAGGAAAGGCAACACATGTTTAAGAAATTGTCTGTGTAACATAAATAACTCCTGAAACCTTAATTAATCCAAATCGGTGAAGGAACTGAAATTTAATCCTGTAACAAAAAGCTTCAACAGTCCATCCAAACCTGAAACAACCCATTCATAAGATTTATGATAAAAAACAACCTAGGAAAGTAGTTCTAGTGTCAAATTATAAGTAGAATTGGACTAAGAAAGCGACAAGTGAAAAAGGACATACTTAGGTGAATAAGGGTTGTTATAGTAATAAGATATGGTCCCGTTGGTAAAAAGGGATAAAAGAAATATGGAAATAAGTAGGAAAAATATTATAATTCTGTGACCCAACATCTCCCCTAGCTTTAGTGTTGGCGATTACATCGGTTTAATTATAAAATGTAATGGTGTTAGAACATTCTAATCATGCAGTATTATGGTAGGGTGAGGTATGTATTAATTGGACGAATAATTGGATTTCCCAGATCTAGTCTGATTAAGAAAGACAACACTTGCTTAAGCAACTTTCTGTGTAATGAAAACAACTCCTGAAAGCTTAATTAATCCAAATCAATAAAGGAACTGAAATTTAATACTATAACAACAAGCTTCGAGAGACCATCCAAACCTGAAACAACCCAACCATTAACCATTAAACTACCTAACTCGTAAGCACTAAATCCCTTAACTCTTGACCCTTAATCCCTTAAACCCTAACCCCTAATCCCTTAACCCTTAATCCTTGTACCCTAAATCCATAAATCCCACAATCCTCAAAGCCCTTATCCACTTAATCCCCAACACCTCAATTAATTAACTATTTAGGCACATACGATGCTAATTCTAGGGCTAAAAAGGGAGCTAACTAAGGAGGTAATATAAGTACAAAAAAAGGAGCTAAACTCGAGGCTATCACTGACGTTATATTTGGGGAAATTGATGGCGATATTTCTGCGTTATTACGACGCTACTTCTAACGCTAATTTCAGATGCTATTGCCTTTGTAATTTACAATGCTATTATTTATTGAATTAGCACCTAAATGTTTTTGCAGACGAAAGCAATGCCAAAAATTGTGCCATCCCGATAAATAACACCGAATTTAAAAAAAATAGAGAAAAATACACTAAAACAATCCTTGGAAGAAAAATAAGGAGCAAAATAGGGAACTAATCACAGGGTTTTGTTGTAGTGATAATATGGTTATAGTTGAACAAGGAGAGGCTACAGGTTCCTAGTAAGAAAATCAAAGCCTTGCGATATGGTCCTTTCAAGATACTAGAAAAGGTGGGAGACAATGCCTTGAGACTTAGTGGTGAATGTAGAAAATCTTAAACTTTCTGAGCCTTCTATGTTTGATCAAGAAGAGGAGTAGGTGCTACCTTCCACAGAGGATTTAACACCAGATGCTTAGGTAGAATTGATGAAGGATAGACTTTTGCAGAAGAAGTCCAGAACTACAAGACAGGGGCAACTTGATCTTTGGTAGATTAGGTTGAAAGGACAATTTACAAGCTAGACTAAATGGTGCTCTAGGGAGAATGTAGAGGAAAAAATTCCTCGTCTCATTTAGTAAAAGATTCTGGGGAAAAAAATGCTCCCAAAATGGGGAAGTGTGATTCAGATTTGTTCATTATTTTGTTTTTCATTCATCTTGATACTTTAAGTGTGGGAAAATTGGAGGAATTGGCTTTCATAGTCATTTTTTCCAGTGCTACTAGGATGGAAAATTAGAGGTGAAAAAACTTCGAGAGCCATATCAAGGCCTTAAATGACTATTTTTTGTTGTCTAGAACTTACGATGGACCTAGATTCCATAATTTTTACACTGATATTTTTCCAACACCACAATAATTGCCTAAATTAGAGTTAATATGAGAAAGTTATGCTTCCTGGAAGTTGACCTATTATGATCGATCACCATAAAGGGGCTAGCCACATGGGGACAATGAAGCATACACTAGAAGGGTGGAGTTGTAACTCAAGTTGAGGGTTGAATGGGTCAAATTTAACCCCTAGTTGACTATCAAATTGTGTTATAACTAGGCCACTAGGAGGAAAAGGGGTTTCATTCTATTTTCTTGCATTTTTTTACATAACATAATGGGGTAGCTAAGTGTTGATAGCGAAGAGTATAACAGAGGGGGTTTGTGTTTTGTAGCACTCCATGAGTCATAAATGTTAGGAAATTGCATATAGAGTGCCTTTGGTCAAATTTAATCCCTAGTTGACTACCACACCGTGTTATAACTAGTTGAAAAGGGGTTTCATTCTTTTTTCTTGTAGTTTTTTCCATAGTAGAATAGGGTAGCTAAGTGTGGATAAATAAGAACATAATGGAGGGGGTTTGTGTTCTATAATAGCCCATTGGCCACAAATCTTACGAAACTCCATTGAGAGTGCCTTCTCCTTTGTACTTGCATCATTTCCATTCAGACGAAAGACAATAGAGCAACCTCAACTTCTAGCTGGGTTTTCTCCCAAAAGGGTTTCCTAGATCATATCTTGGTGTTTACTGTGATTAGTGTGTGTTTGTATTTCATTGTTCTCCATTTCTCGCATTTTATCTATTGCATGTATAAGAAGAAAAACAATAATTAATAAATACTAAAATCTAAGCAAAATTAATCCTCGTAGTATATGTTTAAGATTTTAGTCTAATTTTATTAGATATGTTGTGACGAATGGTCCAGTGGAATATCCACAATAGTTTATAAATCAATCTAAGAGGTTATCATGAAGACATTAATAATTGGGGGAGCAACCATAAAGCACACATGCATGTCTAAGTTATTTTAGAAATAGATACTATAACTAGTGTATTATGAGGATAAATATGGTTAGAATTAAATATTACAAACCTGCAAATATATAACTAGCTTACTACTTTTTTGATTTTGGAAGGTCAATTCGTTGCATGCTGAATGCTCCTTACCTTTGAGATCATATGCTTTTATTGAGCAAGTAAATGACATTTTAGTGAAGGTATAACCTTTTTAGTAAACAAATGTTGGCTTTTGTTTCAACTATGTCGAAGTTGTATCATTTTTGAGTTTTGAAATTTGAAGCATTTTAGCATTAGGATATTCCATGGAAAAACTGGCTTCTAAGAGGAACTAATGGCTGCGCTAGATGCATGAAAGCAACCCACCTAGTTTGCTTTTGTATAAAACATCATGCACATGTAATGAATCAAGGCCAATGCTTTTTTCTTCTTCTTACAATTTTGTGAATATATATATATTTTTTATAGATTTTATAATTATTTCTAATTAGTTATTGTCATTCAATAAACAATATTATTATTCAATGTAATGTGAGATAAAGTTTTTTATCAAATTCATGTAGTTCATGGAATTATTTTAAATGTTTATAAAGTTTCCAAGTTGCATGTTACTAAAGTAAATGATACTATAGTTTACTTTTTGCCTATACAATTTCAAACATAATCATCTAATTTGTATTTGTGTTCATGTTCAAATTTGACTTTAATGAAATTCAACAATTTTATTTTATTTTTTAAATAAAGTTAATGATATTTGACAAAATATAATCTATATATAGATTATAAAAACTATCTATTATATATAAATTTTAGTACATAAATAAATTTATATATTGATATAAAAAATTACATATAATACACATGAAATTATATAAGATAGTAATATATATATATATATATATATATATATATATATATATATATATATATATATTATTCAAAATATCTTTTATATTTTGATTTTATAACATATATAAATAAATTTATGTATTGATATAAAAAATTACATATAATACACACGATTATATAGGGTAGTAATATATATATATATATATATATTTTTTTTTTTTTTTGACAAAATATAATCTATATAGATTATAAAAAATATCTTTTATATTTTGATTTTATAACATATATACTTAAATAAATTTATAAATTTATATATTGATATAAAAAATTACATATGAAATTATATAGGATATATATGATGATGATGATGATGGTTAATATCCATTGAGACCAATTTTTGGTCTATCGGACCTAAAGAAAGGAGTTATTTATTTTGATTTAAGATTTTATTCGTATGCTCAAAAAGCTTGGAGAGAAGCCTCTCGAGCTCACTATAATTTTGACATCTTAAAAGGCTAGGAAGGTCAGTGTTGCAACAAAGATTATGAAATTGAGCTCTAATGTGGTTATACCCGAGGAACTCTAAAAGGAAGTGATTTTCATCCTCGATGTTCATATTCTCACAGAGATGACAAATCCTTTCCATCCATGGTGTTTTAGGAACTGTCCAATGACCTGTTTCACTATGGAGCTCATGAGAGTTCGTTCTAATCTTGGCTATATTAATTTTCTTCTTTGAGATAGTTAAAACAGAGAGATACTTTTGATCTTCTAAGGTGGGGTTGATGACCTCCTTATAATACCTTAATTTTCTTTTAGCTGCTAGATCTTTCTCACACCACATTTTTTCTTTGAACTTAGAAGTAACAATTTTTTTAATGTTATTGATGTTTTGCAATGCAACATTCTCATCGATCTCCCAATGGTTTAACTAGGTCCTGGTGTCTTTATACCAACCTCGTTTAAGCCTTAGGTGGTTTTAGCTGGAATTTAAAGCTAGCTTAGGAAGTCTATGGTCTTCTATGCTATTGAGTTTGTGCTTGTACAACAAAAGCCTAGTCATAACTAGACTCTCGATAAGAGAAAGACCCACTTCTATAATCTATATTGATTATAAAAAATATCTTTTATATTTTGATTTTATAACATATAATATTTAAATAAATTTATATATTGATATAAAAAATTACATACAATACACATGAAACTATATAAAATAGTAATATATATATATATTTACTATATAAAATAGTAATATATATATATATTTACTAAGCCTTATAATACCAAGAGTATATCCTGTTTTTTTAACCATCATAACCAGCCAAGCCATATATTTAAGATTTGAACCTTGAACCTTGGTCTCAACTAAACTTACTCTTAAACCAGATATCACTGTATAACTATACGGCGATGGTTATGTGTGGTAAGTTTAAGTACAAAAGGCGCCAATGCCTTATGGGTCGTTTTTAAAGGGCTTTCATGGCATCTACTAAGGGTTCAGACTTTCCCTTCCAATTCACCAATCGAACCGAAAGTACCCACAAGGCGTCCTGCTTCAGGTTGTTTAGTGAATTTCATTTTTGGTTTGAAAGTAACGGTGACTTAAGGAACTTTCAGGGACGACTAAGTCATGGCAACTCTGAAAACTCTTAGGATCAAGACAGGCACCTGTAAGCGAGTTCTCAAAGAGCTCCATTCATATGAAAAGGAGGTTGACAGGGAAGCTGCAAAGACTGCTGACATGAAAGAGAAGGGTGCTGATCCATATGACCTTAAACAACAGGTACATAGTCTTGTGCTGGGCTTTTAGTGCCGCATATGTCATTTGTAGCGAAAATTCTGGATCCCGTGTGGAGAGTCCCAACTTCATTTGGCTTTTGCCTCAAGGTATTAAAACTAACGGCTGATGTAAAGGCACACATATAAACTATTGGGTGATATTAGTATGTTACTAGTGATCATAATTGGGTAATATGTGTTTTTCCATTACTACATTCTTTTATAGGTGCGTGGTGATATTTATGTAAATATTTTACATTGGTAAATTTTTATTTGATCATTAAGGGTCAATATACTGTATTGCCCCAGGGAGTTTTTTTTTGCCCCTCGGGCACTAATGCTGACTAGGGTTTTCCAAATAAATCAGAGAAGATTATGTAACAGCAGCACACATTCATATAACAGTGGATTTTCTTCTATGCAGTGCACAACTATAGAGGTTTTTAACAGCAATATGGTTTTGTAACCAGCATCATAAAAACAGGGCTGTCTGCCCAATGAACATCAACATATACAACCAGGAATCCACCAATATATTACTGATTTGTAATGTCAGTAATTTATTCTACTGTTATGCTAGGATTAACCACATTCTAGTGTTATTATACTAATTAATTCACTGTGCTGTTCTGAGCTAACTGCAACAGAAGTCTGAGTCTTCTTCCTGGCAGGTAGCAGCAGCCCTTAAATACCCGTGTAAGATGCCTTGCCTCCAAACCTTCTCGTCAACCCTAGGCAGATAATCTTTGCTGCTTGAACCAGTCTTGGTGGCTGGACAGATGATTCGCTGGCCTGCTTTGGTTCCGTGGACAAGAACCCTGCTTTTTCCTTCAACAACTTCACTGCCACAGAGATGTTAACTTTCAATTATTTACCGACGTGCCTCTGCAATTCTCCTCAAGCTCTGTAGCCTGGTTTTGGCCTGCGGCAGCGGCCATGCGGCCACTCAAAAACTCAAATGCATGTCCGCTGTTCCCCTTAGAACCTTGTTAATCCACTTCAGACATGCCGCAAAACAGACCATTCTTGATCTATGTTAGTACCAGAAACTAGAAACGGAACTTAAAACGAGAAACAAGAAACGGGAACAACGGGACGAGAAACGGAGTTTGGGGGTTTCACATTCCAGAAATGAAGAGAGGGAAAAAGACAAAAAAAAAATATGAAAAACATAAAACAAAGCATCAACATTCATTGTTTATATAGGTGAAATTGTAATGACCACATTTAACCTTTGGTGGATTAGTGAAGGAAAAGAGTATAATATTTCCTTTGCTATTACATTGAAAGTAGATCAAAAAATTTAGTCAATTATTGATGCAGAAAAACAGACAAACATTTATAAGAATAAAAGTTTTGTAGTACTAATAATTACATGTATTCTTATAACTATAAACATATCTCAAAAGCTACTTCTAACAAATTCTATACAAAATGCAAGTAAACTAATAATCTAGATTTTCAGGCCCATTTTCTAGAATGGTTGTCCAACTTGAGCCAATTCCAAAGCCATGTAGCCTACTTTGGTCAGTAGGCTACATGTTGTTATAAAGCATATTTTCAACATTGTCTTGCAACACCTTGATTCGAAGTTCAACATCTCTATCATCTTGTGAACCACCATAATCCTGTTGAGGAATGTAACTAGTTTCGGTCTTCATAATTGTTGTTGTACTCATTTCAATATGTATCCTACATGACAAAGAAGAAAATAAAAGAAAAAGCTATTATTACTAAAGCATGGGTTTCATGCTCATTATTAATGGTCTTTTAGGTAAAACCATGTTCTTCATGCTTCTAGGGTTTGTTAGGTCTTAGGATTATTGTCACGAGTCAATGGAGTCAACATCATGTTTAGAAGACCCTTTTGGGCAATTTGTAATTGTAAAACAAATAATTTTTGAGTCTAAAAAGTCTTGGAATCTCGAAGAGTACAAGTCAGCCTTGGGATCATCAAGTCGGCCTAAAGGAGGGATTTTGACCCCTTGAGAAGGCTATATAAGGGAGTAGTTTGTCTTCATTTAAAACTCACTCACAATTCCAATCTATCAAGAAAGGGTTCGATTTGTAGTTGGCAAGCAAGAAGAAGAAGAGCGAAAGTCAAGAAGCGAGAAGGATGAAATCTATTGTTTCGGGGCTCTATCTCTCACACGTGTGAAATTCTAGAGTTTTTGGGATGCAGGAAGAGGCTGAAGTTGCAAGTCCGAGTTGCAGGAGGACGAAGTGCATCATCTTTTCGCTGGAAGGAAGGATAGTTGATCTAGACCTCCTTGACCTTAGGAGGAGCTATCTTGCTCCAGGAAGGTCTCCTTGGAGGCTGCAAGATCTAGGGTTTCCTTGGAAGCTAGAAGACCAAAATTGCAGGGTTGAAGTTGCAGGTCGAGTAGTAGTATTGTCGCTGACAAGTCAAAGTTGCAGTGTGTAGTAGTTTGGTGCAGAATCAAGGAAGGACTTGAGGAAGAGTCGACTTGGTACTGGGAGAAGGATTTTGTCTAGGGATTGGGTCTTTGTATCTCATTTGAAGCAAATTCTAAGAAAAGAAGAGTTTTCTGGGTTTTCCCCCTAGAGGGGTTTTGCCATGGCTGAGAGCCTATATCTGTGTCTTCTTTTTGTTACTACTATTGTTCTTGATAATGTTTGATGAAAGATCTAACTAAAGAAGATGAAGAAGATAACTAAAGGTTCACAAGCACTATCAAGGTTTAGGAAAATAAGATATAATAACTGTCATTATTGATTTTCTAACAAATCCCACATCCTAGCGGGTCCTGTTTGATACTCTAGTTGTTGTCGAGATAACAGGCGTAGGTTTGAGTGTACAAACACCAAATTTTGTGCCTTTTGTATGCCTAGTCGATTCTTCTTTGTTGAATGGATAAAAACATATTCGCTTCAGTTTCTTTCAAGTGCAGATGAACTTGTCACCTAGAAATAAAAATTAACATTATGTAAATAAAATCTAATAATGGATATTTGAAAACATGAAGGAAAAAATCCAAATTGGAAACAAAAATATAAAATACATTAAAAATATTAGTTATTGAGCATACTTGTGAAAGTAAACGAATAACCAACTGATGTAGCGAGTTCCTATGCCATATTGCATCTAGAGATTTATAGGTTCAAGATGTTCCAACTTCCCTGTTATATCCATTGTTTTCATCTGCAAAATGATCCTCAAATTTCAAGTACTTTCCCAGCTCAAGCCGTAAAGCAGTGTGATCATGACGATCATAACACCTACTTATAAAGGTGTTCCAATCTTGCATGGCCTCCGTATTTGAAGATGGTTTGTTGTGAAACCATTTAGGGTTGAGTTGGAATGAAATTGAATGAAGAGGACTATGAAACATTTTCCACCTTGTAAAACTAAGATCCCACACTTCATGTCTAGTGTCCCTATCGATCTTAGAATTTTCATCTTCTCATGTAGCTTCTCTTTCATTTGATCCATACACTCAAACACTTCCCCTAAACATGGATGATCACTATCAAGTATGCGAAAGGTCGAAACAATAAGTGTGATGAGGGTAACGATATCCTTCACTCTCATCCAAAAATAGATTAAATAAGTACCAATAATAATGTCCTCAACTTGGGGACCATCCCCAATATGAAAACCCTTCCATCTCTGCCAATCTAGTGCTACCACCATCTCCCCTAGAGACTGATGCACTTTGATTAGGCGTCGTAACATAATGAATGGAGATACAAATCTAGTCTGACACATCAAATAAGCTGGAGATTGGCATATTTCCTATATATTGCTATGGATGCGGCATGATTAGTAATACAGACCTATAACATCTTTGCTTCAGTTACAGTGTTTATGTTAAGTTTTATGGCATGTTCTATGCTTGCAACAATTACTTCAATGTCTTATTAGCTCAATAAGAATTTTACTTCTAGATTCCAATAACAATAAACTTCAACAATCACTTAACATATACTTTAGATCATCATTGGCAGTAACTGTAGACAGAACATCATCAACAATATGCACAAGAAGACAAGCCAAGACAATTAACACAAAGATTTAGGCTAATGCCAGGGCGAAACTGTAGAAAATAAATGATCTGCACCCTAACCTAGTTTACAAGTTTGCATGTGTTTGTTTAGGCCCAACCCACATGTTTTGTCATGCTGATATAAATTTCAGTATGCATTTATTGCAAACATTAAAGAGTGTTGCTACTAATTTTTCACTTTCCTATTAGTTGATAATTAATGCAAAAATTATGGAAGCATTCAACACATTTGAGACGCTAGTTTTTGGTCACGTTGACCCTAGAAAAAACCCCACAGCCTATTGGGGAAAATTGGTCTTCAAAGGAGGATTTTATTGCTTGAGAAATTTAGAATAAGTACATAAAACAAACATAGTACTTATCTCCCTTTTCTGCTGTAGCATTAAATGCTCATTTCTGGAAATTTGTGCCCATTGAATTTTTCAGATTTCCACAAAATTACATGCCCATAATTTCTGTATTTTTCCACAATTCATCTCCTCGAATTTTGTGCCCAAATTCTGCCTCAAAATCTGTGCAAACCCTGCCTCGATTTTTGTGCAAACATGTGAGTGTTTTGCCTCGATTTTTGTCCCCGACAACAGCTGAACTATGCCTCGATTTTCGTGCTGTCTATAGCAGTTGTGAATTTCGGGCCTGACAACGGTTGTAATCTCCTTGAAAACCATGCCCAGAAAACCCTAAAAAATCATGCTACTAAAAAATCGTGCTGTTGTCTCCTCAATTTTCGTGTTTGCTGAAATTTCTCCTCCTTGGGATTCAAGCTCCTCTTCTCTAGTTGCAATTTTTCTCCTGCTTCATGAAGTTTCTCTTCTCTTCATGCTCTCTCTCAAGTGTGAAGTGAAGAATGAGCCTCCCTTTTCCTCTTATGTCTCCTTGGAAAAGATCGAATCCCTAAACCTAGGATCCAATGGCTATGATTTAATCCTCAAATCTCAAGATGCGTGGTTGAGATCATTTCTCCCAAATGACCCCCCTCATACATTGGCCCCATCATTTAAAAGTCTCCAAGTACCTTTTTCAAGTTGTGTACTTTTTCTACTTTTTCTCAGTGATTTTTCACCTCACTTTAATATTAGAAAAGTACACTTAGTATTTTACACATAAAGTCACTTTATAAAGTACAAGTGACTTTAATATTAGAAAAAGTACATTGTACAACACTTCTAAGTACCTTTTGCACCCATGACATTAATATAACTCATAAATGTCATTGAGACAAATAATTAATGTGCTCATTAGGCTAACAGAGATAAAAGCCTAGTAACACCTCTCCTTGGTACTATTTTCAACACTCCCTCTTACCGAGGAAGATGTTGCTCACCACTCCCATACTGTCTCTGAAGAAAACATGCTTGCCTCTTGGCAAAGACTCGGTGAGAATGTCTGCTACTCGTTCATCAGTGGATATATACTCAAGCTTCACTGCCCCTCGCTGTCTCTGATGAAGTGGTATCTGATCTCTATATGCTTAGACTGATAGTGAAATATTGGATTCTCAGAGTGTTTAATATAACTTTGATTATCACAGTGAATTGTAGTTGGTCTCAACTTTGGCCAAATAAACCATGAAGCATCTTGTGAAGCAATAATGCCTCGCACCCTGCCTGATTCGCTGCCATATACTCTGCCTTTGCGCTGTTCAATGCCATTGATCTCGGTTTCCTGCTGAACCATGACAAAATTGCCGAGCCCAACGAGAAACAACATCCAGAAATACTTTTCTGGTCACTAACACTTCCAGCCCAATCTGAGTCTGTGCAACCAATAAATTTGACTCCATCACATCTAACATAGTCCAAGCCGTAATCCACTGTGCCCTGTAAGTACCTCAACACATGTTTTGCAGCCACCTAATGTACTCTCCTAGGCTCCATCATAAATTGACTCAAAGTGTTGACTGCAAAACAAATATCTGGTCTAGTGGTGACCAGATACATCAATAAACCGATCAACTGTCGATGCAAGGTGGGGTTCACCAACATGGAATCAGATGCATGCAACTTCTTCCAGTTGGTGATCATAGGAGTAGCCATAGGCCTGCAACCATCCTTATGGAATCTCCTCAAAATATCCCTTGCATACCTGCCTTGGCCCACAAAGATATGCCCATCCTCCTGCCAAACATCCAACCCCAGAAAGTAACGCATCAACCCCATATCAGTCATATCAAACTCTAAAGCAAGATCTCTCTTGCAGAGCTGGATAAGTTTGTCCTCCCCTGTAATAAAGAAGTCATCCACATACAGTACCAAAATGAGTGGATCGTCACCTACCAAGATAAAGTATAGGTTCGGACCTGCATCACTCTTCTGGAAACCCATCTGCTGCAAGTAGGCATCTATCCTCTCGTACCATGCCTTCGGTGCTTGCTTCAGTCCATACGAGGCTTTCTTCAGCCTACACACATGAGACTCCCTCCCATGTAACTAATAGCCCTCAGGTTGCTCAATGTACACCTCCTGTATGACACCATTGAGAAAAGCGGTCTTCACATCCATCTGGTGAATCCTCCATCCCATCTCAGTTGCTATAGATATAACTGCTCTAATGGAAGTATAACGAGCAAATAGTGCAAAGGTCTCCTCATAGCCAACTTCCTCTACCTGTGAGAACCCCTACACCACAAACCGAGCTTTGAACTCCTTCACGCTGCTATTCGCAACATGTTTGATCTTGTAGAGCCACCTGGAAATCACCATTGACTTCCCATCAGGACGTGGCACTACCTCCCAAACATCATTCTTCATGATATAGGCATACTCCTTCACCATGGCATCCCTCTAGATCTGCTGACTAGCGACCTCCTCAAAGCTAGCTGGCTTTGTCTCCACAACATCTGCCACAAAGCCACCCAATCTCTCTGGTGGTCTGCTCTCCCTCACTAACCACTTGGGTCTCCCCACTGCCTCTTGAGCCTCTTTCAGGGTCTTCTGAAGCCATCTTGTCTTCCTCTTCCTTATAGTAGTCTCCTGTGGTGTTATGGGAAAATCCTCAACTGGTGCCTCTCCTTCTGGCGAGGAAAGCTCTGAAATAACCAAAGGAGGTCTTGAACTTTGAGACACTGTACCTGATGAACTTGCATTAGGAGAAGCTGTATTTTGTGAACCTGTCACCTCTGAAGAAGGTGAGCCTCCTGATCTTGATGCACCACTTGACACTCCTGAAACCTGTAGTGTAGCCCCCTGTTGAGGAGCCTGTTGCTCTACCTGATCAACCTCTTGAGACCTCCTCAAAGCCCTATCCTCCTCAAATGTCACATCCCTCCTCAGGACAGTCTTCCTCTATGCAGGAAGATATATACGGTAGGCTATGCTGGTCTCACTGTAAGGTTAACCCACTAGAATACCCCTCTCTGCAGTGGGTTCCAACTTCAACCTCTTCTCCTCGGGGATGTGTGAATATGTAATGCACCCAAATATCCTGATGTGCCCAACTTCCGGCTTCTTGCCGGTATATACGTCCTCAGGAGTCTTGCTCTCCAAGACTCTGTGTGGGCTCCTGTTCTGCAATTAAACAACAGTGTTACACGTAACACACCTCGGCCCACAAGAAGAAAGGTAAACTTTGATCATTCAACATCGCTCTAGCTGCACCTACAATGGTCTTGATATTCCTCTCTGCCACCCCATTCTGCTGAGGGTTGTAAGGCACAATGAGCTCCCTCTTCATGCCAACAATCCCACAAAAATCCCTCATCTCCGCAGAAGTGTACTCGCCCCCATTGTCTAATCTCAACACCCTGATTTGCCTCCTTGTCTGGTTCTCCACAAGAGCCTTAAACTCTTGGAATCTCCGAAATACCTCATCCTTGGTCTTAAGGAAGTAAATCCAAGTCGTCCTGGAGTGGTCATCAATGAATGTCACATAGTACGCATATCCACTCAATGAAACTTGGGACACAAGACCACATACGTCAGAATGAATCAAATCAAGGATACCTGCAACTCTGCTGTCATTGCTCTGGAAAGGTGTCTCGGTGTACTTTCCCAAAGCACACCCACTGCACACATCATGATGCTCTGTGCTAAAGTCAAGAAACCCAGTCACCATCCCCCTCAACATCTTGAAAGCTCCATGGTGCAAGTGGGCCATCCTCCTATGCCATAGCTCACATAGCTCACTGCTATTGGTGTGCGCGACCATAACTCGAAGAGGCTGAAACATAACTTTGTATAGTCTCCCACTACGACCTCCAATCACACGAGCAAACTCGATACTGGATCCCCTAGGATATATCAACACTTGTCCCTTTCGGAACACTACCTCAAATCCCCTGTCCTCCAAGCTAGATACTGATATCAAACTCTTCTTCAACCTTAGAGCATAAAGAACATCTATCACCTTCAGAGGAAGTGATGACTCCCTCTGAAATGAAACTATTCCCATGCCTGTCGCTTTGACTTTGGAGTTGTTGCCAAGTACAACCTCCAAGTCAATTTCATCCTCCAAAAGACTCGTGAAATACTCTCTAACTCTGGTCATATGGCAGGATGCTCCATTGTCTATGAACCATGCACGAGAAGATGTGACATGAGTGGCAAAACTCATCACTGAAGCACACTCTGAATCAAACATAGCCGCAAAATCATCCACATCCGCTGAAGTTGCAACTTCCTGTTTCTTCTTACCCTTCTTGTTGGGACACTGAACAACATAGTGACTCATCTTCCCACAAGCAAAGCATTTCACTTTGCTCATGTCCTTCTCCTTAGCCTTCTGCTTCCCCTTCTCCTGCTTTGCTCCACTAGAAGACCCCTTCTTGACCTTCTTATCCTTTGCCGCAAGAGCTACATTCTTCTCTTCACCTCCCCCATCACTCTTGCTGCCACCCCTTGCACTCCTCCTGATCTCCTCCTGGATGAAATCATCCCACATACTCCTCCAACCAGGAAAGTGCTCTTTGGCCACCAAGCTGTGGATAATACCATCCCACTTCTTGGTGAACCCATCTAAGGCAATTCTACCCAACTGCTCTTCTGGAACAACCTCTCCAATGGCAGCTAACTCATCCTTCACCTGTGAGACTCTGGAGAGGAAAGATGTCACACTGTCAGTTTTGGTCATCTTGGTGTTGCGTAGCTTTTGTCTCAACACCATCTTCCTGTTCTCATTAGAACTCTGGTGTAAAGAGACCAAGGACTCCCACATCTGATATGCATATCTCATCCCTGAAACATGAGGGAATAAATGGTCGTTGATGGAATCTAAAAGGATCCTCTTTGCCTTCACATTCTTCCTATTGAACTCCACCAATTGAGCTGGATCAGTGGGTGCTTGTACAACTGTTTCAACAACATCCCACACTTCAACTTCCTCCAGTAAAAGCATAATTCTCTCCTTCCATTAGCCAAAGTTTTCAGCCCCTGCCAATCTGTCCTATACTCAACCCAGTAGCCATGACCCCACAACCAACAATATGGAGCTGGAACCGTCTTCCTTCTGAACTGCTGTAGTCTTTGGGTTTCTGGCAAAGTTTCAAAGGTATTGGTTCACTGTTTGAAGACTTTAAATGCTTGCAGCCCTCTTTATCAGCTGAATGAAATTGGAGATTTGAGCCTCAACTTAGCTCCAATACCATGTAGAAAATAAATGATCTGCACCCTTAACCCAATTTAAAAGTTTGCATGTGTTTGTTTAGGCTCAACCACCCACATGTTTTGTCATGCTGATATAAATTTCAGTATGCATTTATTGCAAACATTAAAGAGTGCTTCTACTATTTTTTCACTTTCCTATCAACTGATAATTAATGCAAAAATTATGGAAGAATTCAACACATTTGAGACACTAGTTTTTGGTGAAGTTGACCCCAGAAAAAACCCCACAGCCTCTTGGGGAAAACCGGTCTTCAAAGGAGGATTTTATTGCTTGAGAAATTTAGAATAAGTACATAAAACAAATACAATACTTATCTCCCTTTTTTGCTGTAGCATTAAATGCTCATTTCTGGAAATTTGTGCCCATTGAATTTTTCAGATTTCCACAAAATTACATGCCCAAAATTTCTGCATTTTTCCACAGCTCAACTCCTTGAATTTCGTGCCCAAATTCTGCCTCGATATCTGTGCAAACCTGGCCTTGATTTCTGTGCAAACAAGTGATTGTTTTGCCTCAATTTTCGTGCATGACAGTAGCTGAACTGTGCCTCGATTTTCGTGCTGCTTGTAGCAGCTGTCCTGAGATTTGTGCCTCGAATTTTGGGTGTGACAGTCACTGTAATCTCCTAAAAAACTGTGCCCAGAAAACCCTAAAAAATTGTGTTGTTGTCCCTCGAAAACTGTGGTTCAGCTCCTCGAAAATTGTGTTGTTGTCTCCTCGATTTTCATTCCTGTTGAAAGTTCTCCTCCTTGGGATTCAAGCTCCTCTTCTCTAGCTGCAATTTTTCTCCTCCTTCATGAAGTTTCTCTTCTGCTCTTTTCTCTTCATGCTCTCTCTCAAGTGTGAAGTGAAGAATGAGCCTCCCTTTTCCTCTTTTGTCTCCTTGGAAAAGATTGAATCCCTAATTGTAAATTTTCATAGATGTTCTATGCTTAATGCAATTTTATTTAAAACCCGATATCAAATAGCAATCACATAAACATGAAAATAAAATGATGATAGAACATAACAATAGATCGACGGAAGACAAGCCAAAAATACACTTAACTTGATCAACAAAATATATGTGTTGTGGTGCGTTATGGCGGTCAACAGGATGCTTAAATCAGCAAAGTCTCCTCACAGTCAGCCAACCAGAAGTGTCACACAACCCTCAAGACAACTCTACAACAGTCAACCCAAAGTCAACGCTGTCCAGTCAATGGGCAATGCAGAACAACAACAATAGAAAATCAACACAGCACGGTCAAAGGTCAATGTCCAGCCTTGGTTTTTGCGCCAAAAAATGCGCACTGCAGAGGTCGAAGTTTTGGGAGAGTTTGAGGTCAAGTTGACCGTCAATGCTGGTCAAAGCTGCGCTAAAACCCTAGATCAGATCAGAAAACCCTAGCTGCTGTTTCACACGTGTGAGATGAAATGCCTCCAAAAGATGATCGAACCAATCAGACAAAAGAGAGAAGTGTGTGATGAGTGGATGATGAAATGAACTCCAAGTCTGTCCAATATATATCCATTTGTGAGGGTGTGTGACACATCTGTTGGGGCTCCAAGCCTACATTACAATTCTGGACGACCTTGCACATATCTGGAATAAATTCAAAATAAATGTTCTGCTCATCTGATCAAGATGATCTTTAGATCGATCTTGCACATCTCTGAAAGAGGAATCCAATAAAAATATTGGCATCATCATCTGAGCAATACAACATGGAGTTTGGACCTAGTTGCCCAAAATTAACACTAACCCTAGGATCTAATGGCTGAGACTTAATCCCCAAATATCAAGATGTGTGGTTGAGATCATTTCTCCCAAAGTCTTAGTACATTGGCCCCATCACTTAAAAGTCTTAGTACCTTTTCCAAGTTGTGTACCTTTTCTAGTTTTTCTCATAAAGTAAAATTTCACCTCACTTTAATATTAGAAAAGTACACTTAGTACTTTACACATAAAGTCACTTTATAAAGTACAAGTGACTTTAATATTAGAAAAAGTACATGGTACAACACTTCTAAGTACCTTTTCCACCCATGACATTAATATAACTCATAAATGTCATTGAGACAAAAGTAATTAATGTGCTCACTAAGCTAAAAGGGATAAAAGCCTAGTAACACCTCTCCTTGGTACTATTTTCAACAAAAACCCCACAAGTGGGAAAACCCAACCAATCCTTCTTATTGATAAATATCAAATGTTCAACGGAGAGAGAAGATCCAATTTAGTACTATGATGACAAAGTTAAAGTCAAGACTTTGACTATACAAAGAAAGATGACCAACCAATATCCAATGGCGAAACAATAAGCCCAATCTAATCTAAATCAACCCTGGTCAAAGTCTCCAATTCTGATATTTTTCAACAATAGTCAAAGTGACCTAACTAGGCAGGGCAACGCTGGTCAAAGACTAATCAAACTATCTCCGAAAAACTCGATCAAAGCAGAGAGGAACTCTGCCTCTTGTACAGGTCAAAGTCAACCCAAAATCGAGAGAAGAATAGTCAAACTTCGGTTAAAGCTTCTGCGGTCAAAATCAACAGATCTGCCTACGGTCAACGTTGGTCAAACGACACATAATACCTTTGTATGTGTGCCAATAGTTGCGACTCAGTCAAACAAAATACTCCCAAGTCAAAACGTAGTCAAATAGTCCCAAAAACTCCTTGGTCAACATTAGTCAACGGTTCTAAATAGTCAATGTAGAAGTCAAATGGCCTAGTAAACCCTTCGCACGAGTGAGAGAGGAAGCTGCCTCATAAATTTACGCACCAATCAGAAGAGAGATGTTTGGTGTGTTGGCATGAGATGCCAAAATGGAGAGATCATATGGTGTATTTATAATGGTCAACGTGGGGCAAGGGACATGTATATTGACCAAGTGAGCCGACATGAGGTGGGGCCGACGTGGAGGGTGAAAAATACAATTTGTAAGTGTGCAAAATTTTGATTTTCAGGGTGAAGGAAGATGCCATCAAGGGTAATCCAAGGGAGAAATGAGCCATCAAAGGAGGGGCTTCTAAGAGGGGGAATTAGCCCCTAGTTGCACTCTTTAATGCTTCCTCTCAACTAGGGAGGAATTCAATCTATCAACATCCATCCACTGTAATGCCATCAAGACCATCATGTATGATCTCTGCAACTTGTCTCGTCTTTGCTGAAGATTGATATCATAGTTCAATAAGAAAGGATCAAAAGAGGGTGGGTCACAAGACCTTGCCAACCTCGCCAAAATGATAGAGGTAAGTCCTCATGTCCAGGGGTAGAACCCCTACCAGGCTTGATCCTTAGTGATCAAGCTGTTGAACACCATGCATCCTAGTCATAGGGAATACAGTAGTACTTGACGTATCCGTCGGTAGTACTAGTTAACCCTAACCACTTTTCCCAACTCTTTGGCCAGATGAGAGGTACTTCCCAAGAGTCCTAGAATGTGAGGGTAGGATGTATGTCGGGGTATCCACAGGGGAAGGTGAACCACTCACCTTGTTCTCATATAACGTACTCCGCAGGGGAAGGTGAACCACTCACCCTGTGCTAATATAGCTCCAAGAAGTACTCGAGCCCCCAGGAGCTTCCAGAACTCACTATTCAACTGGGACCCTCATGGGAGGGTCTTTCCATGACTCCAAGTCTCTCTCTAAAGGCTAAGAAACTTGGCCTTTCCCAAAGGCTTTGTGAGGATGTCAACAACTTGTTCATCTGTCTTGATGTGTTGGAGCGCCTTAATGCTCCCCGTTGTACCATATCTCGGATAAAGTGGTACCTCATATCAATATGCTTGGACCTGTCGTGGAACACATGATTCTCTGATAGGGGAATCCCACTATGATTATCACAATAAATGACGGTGGTATCCAACATGTGCTCAAATAGCTCACTGAAGAGCTTCCTCAACCAAATGGCTTCACAACAAGCCGTACTAGCAGCGGTATATTCAGCCTCAGCGATGCTTAGTGCAACAGATTTTTGTTTGTGGCTCATCCAAGAAATTGAAGCGGACCCCAAAGAGAAGCAACACCCAAATGTGCCTTTTCTATCCACCACACTGCCAACCTATTCGGCATCAGTATATCCATGTAGTCTCAGATCCTTGACAATGTACCTTAGTCCATGGTTGATAATACCATGAAGATATCTCAGAAGATTCTTTGCAGCAAACCAATGTACATGATGAGGCTCAACCATGAATTGACTCTACATATTAACAACAAAACATATGTCTGGTCGTGTGTTCACCAAGAACATCAAAGCTCCCACAAGTTGTTTATATTCAGAAGGATTTGCCAAATCCGAACGAACAACACTTCCACATAGCTTTTTGAAATTAAGCTCCATTGGTGTAGTCACTGACTTGCATTCCACCATGCCACATCTTTCTAATAGCTTCACAATATATTTTCCTTGAGAAGGGAAAATCTTACCTGGCTTTTGCCAGACCTCTAGCCTAGGAAGTAGTGCATCAATAGGTCCTTAATCTTGAACTCAGAAGTCAACTCCCTCTTACATTGATAAATGAGAGGGTCTGCACCAGTCAAAAATAGATCATCAATATATAAGAACAAAATAAATGGCATGCCTTTTTCAACTTTGAAGTATAAGTTCGGATCAACATAGCTCCTTGTATTCCCAACTTCATGAGATAGCTATCAATCCTCTCATACCAAGCCCTAGGGGCTTGCTTTAACCCATAAAGGGATTTCTTCAACCTACATACATGTGTCCTTCTATCCTGCTCTTCAAACCCTCGAGGTTGTTCCAAGTAGGCTTCCTCGTTAAGCGAGCCATGTAAGAATGTAGTCTTGACATCTATTTGATGCAGGCTCCATCCTTCATTTGTAACAAGAGCAACTATGGATCGTATAATGGTGTATCGAGCATCTGGTGCAAATATCTCATCATAGTCAATTCCTTCCTTTTGAGAAAAGCCACGAGCCACGAACCTTGCCTTGTACTTATTTGCACTTCCATCAACTCCATGTTTAATCTTGTAGATCCATTTTGAAGTGACCACAAACTTTCCCTTGGGTTTAGGCACCACTTCCCAGACATTGTTCTTCATGATCGATTCATATTCCTCAGTCATAGCGTCTTTCCATACCTGGTGCTTCACAACTTCTTCGAAAGTGCAAGGTTTGGTTTGTATGATAGTACTCATGGCGGTTAGGTATCCTTGATACCTGGTGGGCTTCTTAATTTCCCGAAATGTTACTCTTGGGGCAACATGGTTTTCAACTCTTGAAGTGTATCTCGGAGCCATAGTGGTCTTTTCTTTGAGGTAGAGGGATCATGAGGAGTGTAGAAATTTCTGAATCCTTACACTTTATGCATAAATTATTACTGTCAATCTGGTTATGCTCCTCCTACTTAGACAAGTTATTAACTGAATAAATTCAAGTTAAAATCGAAGCAAAACACATAACAGATCTATACCAATCCAGATCTAGAACAAGTTCATGCACACATAGACAAAGTGACACAGTGATTTCTAGATAAATAGTCCCCGGAAAAACCCAATGCTGGAAAACCGGTCTCTAGCTGCTGGAGGGTTTTATTATTAAGAATTTTTTTGAATACACAAATCTGGGTTCCAGATCTGGAAAACCCGACAGAGAATATACTAGATCTATAGCTCATTGGCTGATCTAGGGCCAAAATAATGACTGATCCACACCCTCAAATGGGATTTACAGAATTCAGCCAAGATTAGGGCCTAGAAACCCTAGCGCTGCCCTTGAAAGCCTCTGCGTTAGCCTCTGAAGTCCCTCAAACCCTCAGCGTTGCTCTGGAAGAGACTGCGTTACCCCAGACTGGGTGACGCAGTCACTACGCTGCCACTTAGGGTCTCTGCGTTACCCTCTGAGGGTTTCCTACTGAAATCATGCTGTCCTTGCTGCTGCTGCTGTTGCTTTCCTCTTTCGCGCTGTCCTTGAGCTGATCTCTGCCTCTTGTGTATTCTAGACCCCGGGATAAGATCATCCCCTTGGCCTAAATTCCCCTCTCTGCAGCTGAAACACTTTTGAGTATTCTTAGCAAACCCTGCCCTAGAATCTCAACTTAGCTTCAGTGCTCTGCCTCTATGTCTCTTTACAAATGACCCCAAGCCTTTCCTTTGTACTTTTCTTGTTGGAAAACCAATGACCATGATCAGATCTTGAATCAATGGCTAAGATTAAAAAAAATCTTGATCTGTGTGACTTAAGACAATTTCATCACATGTTTAATTATATTCACTTTAATTATTTAAGTTCCCTAAGTTTTAACTTAGGAAATACATTAAAATAATTAATTAATTTAATATCTCCTAAACCAAATGAAATTTCCCAAATCAATTTCTGGGTCTTGTAGATCAAGTGTACTCTAGTCCCTCCACAAATTTTGGCAGCTAGAGCACAACTGATGCTATCCCAAATACACAAAATCTCAACACTCTCTCTTAGCATCAAGGGTGTGCTCTAGCAATACATCACACTCATGCATTACATGATTTTGGGCACTGGTTTTGTGCTGCTGAAGCTTGGCCTGCTGCCACTCAACTCTGCACTGCTGCTGCCATTTTGTATTGCTGCCCATGACTCTGCCACTGCCACTGCAACCTCTGTACTGCAGCTCCCTCTCAATATGCTACATCTACGCTGCTCATAGCACTGCCATTGCTGATTTGCTGCACTGCAACTTCAGTTGTTGAGAGAAACAATTGAATTTCCTGCCCAATCTTTGACAGACAAGTCAGATGGGCTACATCCTCATCACTGAAACTCCATAGGCTACAGATCTGTGCTGGCATCTAAAGAACGATGCACAACTACAGCTCTGCCTGCGTAATCAGACTCCCTCTGCACTACTGAAGTCACATCAGCCCCTTGTGCTGAAATCTATCACGCTGCTGCTGCACTGCGCTGTCCCTCTGAAGCTTTCTGCGCTGCTGCAGCTCTGCACTACGTAAGAAGCTCTGCTCTGCGCTGTTGCTGCTTCTACGCTGCTGCTGTCTTGCTCTGCGCTGCTCCTTCTAGTCTTCATATCTGCCTCTGCCTGCTTCATCTGTGATCTATGCGCCCACTGCTCTTCTTGTCCCGCTACTGTCTTAAGGCTGCCGTAGCTTGCATGTGATCCAAGAGATGAGCTGCTCAAGGATCCCACCCTCTTCTATGTAGCTCCTCTACATATCCATGTCACCTTACCTCCGTGGTTCATGAGCACTCATGGCTGCATCATCTCCTGACCCATCATCTGCCACAACTGCTTTGGAAGAAGATGCTTCTTTGTCCCTTTTCTTGTCAAGACAATTGCTGGCAAAATGTCCCATTTTACCACACTGGAAGCACTTGATCTATGAAAAATCCTTCTTCTTCTTTGGCTGCTTCTTTGATGCCAAGGCTGCATCTTCCTCATCTTCTTTCTTCACTTTGCTCAATTCGGAGTTGTGCTGCTTCTTGGTGAATCTACAGAGTTCTTCTTGACGCAGAATTGACCACAAGCTGTCCCAATCTGGGAGGTCCGCTCTGCCCAAGATACTTTGGACAAAGGTTTCCCACTCATCTGTGACTGTATTGAGGGCAATCCTGACTATCGCATCATCATCCTCCGTTGCACCTGTTGCAGTCAGCTGATCTCTGATTGATTGCAATCTGAAGAGAAAATGCTCCATGTCTTCTCCCTTGGTCATCATGAATGACCTCATCTGAGTCTCCAACAACATTTTTCTTTGGACAAACTTTCCCTCATATAGGGAAGTCAAGGCCTTCCACATCTCGTTAGCTTTCTTCTTCTCAGCTACATGTGGTACAATATAGTCCTTGATACCATCCATAATCAGTCGCTTGGCATGCCCAGCAGCCTCCTTATGCTTCTGAAGGAGATCCGGATCTATCGGTGTGGCTAGAGTTTGCTTTGCGTGGTCTCTAAGATTGTATGCCTCAAGGACTATCAGGATCCTTGCCTTCCAAACTGAAAAGTTTGAGAGGCCATCCAGCCTATCCTGATCACACTGGCCCATGAGGAGCCATCCGCTCAGAATGTGTCGGAACTTCCTTTTCTCTTTGCTAGAGAAATGGATCTAAGGCCCTTGGTGAAACAAACACCTTCTGCTCCCTCTGACAACTGATTTCCCTCCTTGGAAATCTACCAAATCAACTATGATTCAACTTCTTCTTTGATCCTCTGATCAAACTGCAAGTTTCATTTGGCTAGAAACTCTCTGAGAATTTGATCTCCTCTCGCTCTTTGTCACTTGTGCTAAGGCTAAAAATCTGAAAACTTCAGAAATTTAGTCCCCCCAACATCTTCTGAATTTCTGCAGCTTTTCTGCAATCTTTTCTGGATCTGACAGATTCAGATCTGAATCATACTGGCTGGCTTCAGACCAAACCAGCGCTGTTTCTGAGTTGCCTCTGCGCAGTAATTGCGTGGGCTTGCTAGGAGACAGCGTTAGTCAGCGTCACCCTTCCCTCTGCGTGAATTTGCTTCTGAAAACTGCGCTGCCCCTTCAGATTTGCGTTTCTGTTGCTTTTCCAGCTGCTTCCTACAGCTAGAACCTTCAGTCTCTTCTGCTGGTGACCCTCTTAGATCTGCAATTGCTCTGATACCATGTAGAAATTTCTGAATCCTTACACTTTATGCAGAAATTATTACTGTTAATCTGGTTATGCTCCTCCTACTTAGACAAGTTATTAAATGAATAAATTCAAGTTAAAATCGAAGAAAAACACATAACAAATCTCTACCAATCCAGATCTAGAACAAGTTCATGCACACATAGACAAAGTGATACAGTTATTTTTGGACAAACAGTCCCCAAAAAAATCCATTGTGGGAAAACCGGTCTCTGGATGCTGGAGGGTTTTATTATTAAGAATTTTTCCGAATACACAAATCTGGGTTCCAGATCTGGAAAACTCGACAGAGAATATACTAGATCTACAGCTCACTGGCTGATCTAGGGCCAAAATAATGACTGATCCACACCCTCAAATGGGATTTAGAGAACTCAGCCAATACTAGGGCCTAGAAACCCCAGCACTGCCCCTGAAAGCCTCTGCGTCAACCTCTGAAGTCCCTCAAACCCTCAGCGCTACTTTGGAAGAGACTGCGTTACCCCAAACTGGGTGAAGCAGTCACTACGCTGCCCCTTAGGGTCTCTGCGTAACCCTCTAAGGGTTTCCTACTGAAAATCATGCTGTCCTTGGAAGGACCGCGTTGTCCTTGCTGCTGCTTTCCTCTTTTGCGCTGTCCTTGAGTTGATCTCTGCCTCTTGTGTATTCTAGACCCCGGGATTAGATCATCCCCTTGGCCTAAATTCCCCTCTCTGCAGCTGAAACATTTCTAAGTATTCTTAACAAACTCCGCCCTAGAATCTCAGCTTAGCTTCAGTGCTCTGCTTTTGTGTCCCTTTACAAATGACCCCAAGCCTTTCCTTTATACTTTTCTCGTTGGAAAACCAACGGCCATGATCAGATCTTGAATCAATGGCTAAGATTAAAAGAAAGCTTGATCCGTGTGACTTAAGACAATTTCATCACATGTTTAATTAAATTCACTTTAATTATTTAAGTTCCCTAAGTTTTAACTTAAGAAATACATTAAAATAATTAATTAATTTAATATCTTCTAAACCAGATGAAATTTCCCAAATCAATTTCTGGGTCTTGTAGATCAAGTGTACTCTAGTCCCTCCACAAAGTTTGAGAGCTAGAGCACAATTGATGCTACCCCAAATACACAAAATCTCAACAAAGAGGTGGATCAAGTGGATCCATCAAGCCATCAACATCAGGCATGGGTTCATTTAGCAGAGGTTCTCCTTGACTTCCAACAACATCATCATCCTTCCTTGTGATAGGAAGGTTCCTTGCTTTTCCGAGGGCAGTGTCTTCATCAAAAGTAACATCTCTACTCACTTCCACATCTCTATGACCAAGTACATAAATTCAATATGCCTTTGAAGCTTCACTATATCCAACAAATACACCTTTCTTCGCAGAAGCTTCCAACTTGTTCCTTTTCTCTTTTGGTACATGAAAATATACAAGGCAACCAAAGGTTCTAAAATGAGGAAAATTAGGTTTCTTACTAGTGAAGACTTCTAGTTCTTCGGGTGTCTTGAAAATTGAAATCCAAGCTTTAATGAGATCTCCTATTTTGAACGTACACAACAATGTTCACAACTTCTCCCCATAAAAGCTTTGGTAGACCCTGATCATGAATCATGGCACGGGTGGCTTCCATAATAGTTCGATTCTTTCTCTCAACAACTCCATTTTGTTGTGGATTATATGGAATGGTGGTCTCCCTGTTAATAGCTGCCTCTTTGCAAAAGTCATTGAATTCATTAGATTCATACTCGGTTCCATTATTAGTTCTCAATGTCTTGATCTTCTTTCCTGTATGATTCTCCACCAAAGCTTTGAAAGAACGGAACCATCCAAACACTTCATCTTTCTTCTTCAAGAAATAAATCCAAGTCTTGCAGGAGAAGTTATCCACAAATATCACATAGTATAAGTATCCTCCCAATGAAGTCACGAGCAAAGGACCAACCATGTCAGAATGGATAAATTGAAGAATATCAATTGTCTTGCTCTCATTAGAAGGGAATGGTGACATGGTCCCTTTGTATGTTTCCCAGTTGCACATCCTTGACAAACTCCTTCATGATTCATATGAAACTTGGGCATCCCAATGACCATCTTCCTTACACTTGGTAAGGCTTTATAATGTAAGTGAGCAAATCTTCGGTGCCATAGCTAGCATTGAATAGAGGTATCATTTGCTAAAGCTCCCAAAGGACTTCCACCAACTTGATAAAGACCATCAACTCTAAACCCAAGAGTAAAAGCATCTTTGAAGTGCGTATGCCATGCACGTACCTTTCCATCAATAAAGGCTACCTTGAAACCTTTGTCTTCCATTGCAGAAATAGACACCAAATTCTTTTTGAAATCGAGCACATAAAAAACATTGTGAAGACGTATGGTTTGACCATAGTTCAAGTGAAGAGAAACAAATCTTATCCCTTTCACGGGGTAGGTGGCATTATCTCCAAGAATAGTATTTAGATTAGTCTTCCTCTTAACTAAATTTGAGAGAAGCTCCTTATTGTTGATTATTGGTAGCATCAGAAGTGTTCTAAGTCTCAAATTTTGTGGAGAGGCTTAGGCATTAGTATTCCAAAGAACCCAGAAACCGTTTGTGAAAATTCCACTCGGATTATGTTTTGTTGTAAAAATTAATTATTTTAATGGGGACCCGAAGTCTAAACTTAGGGAATTTAAATAATTAAAGGGTATTAATAAAATAGAGTGAGAATGATCTAGAAACCGAAGATCAAGTCATGTTATAATCTTAGCCGTTGATTAGAGATCTAATCTCGGCCGTTGAGTTCTCAACGAGAAGACTATAAAGGGAGGCTTGAGGGTCATTTGGAAAGACACACCGAGTGAATCAAGTGATCGAATTCTTCTGACGGAGCAAGTGCTTAGACGAAGATCAGATCTAAGTGATTCCAGTTGTAGTGAGGGGCAAAGACAGTGATTGGTTGGAGGATCTTCTCCGGGACCAAGAATACATAACAGAGAGGCAACAGGACCAGCAGAGGAAGCATCACAACCTCAAGAGGGTGTGACGCAGGCCCAAAAAGGGGCGATGAATGCCCACGCAGAGATTGCGCAGTGCTTTCGACAGACAATTCGAGTTTTGTTGGAGATCGGGGTTTCTGAGCCGGGAGGGATGAAAATCGACTTTTTGAGAGGCAGATCGACTCAGAGAGTAGGCGACGCAGTCCACAAAAGTCCCCATGCAGGCCTACGCCTCTACTGTGTAGAGGGAATGCAGAGGGGGCTGAGGTTTCGCCAGTTCAGATGCGGATCAGCCAGGACTTGCAGTGTGAGGTAAAACACACTATATTTTTGTCTGCCGTGATTTCTCTGTATTGGATAGCCATCAAGACATCTAGAGATTGTATTCAGAAACTGCTGCTTAATAATACAAACCCTCGGATCTGCTGCACCGATTTTCCTGCATTGGGTTTTTCCGGGGTCTGTTGTCCAAAATAAAGGTTTCCTATGTGTGATTTACTTCTTGCTCAGTTTCCTTGTTTCAGAATCATAAAGTATTAAGTGTAGGCTGCTACAGTGATTTACTTCAGTAATTCATGAAGAATATGAATTAATTTTGTGATGTAATTTACATAATAGGAGAAGTAAATTTAGTTAGTTGCAGTAGGATTCCTAAGATTGTCAGATCTAGGAATTTTCACATGGTATCAGAGCATTTGATGTGAAACAGGAAGAGCAGATCTGAGCACTAAAGTGAATGCCGAATTGTTGCAGCAGCAGTAGATCAAATCCTCAGAGGGATTGCGCAGTTCTAGCCAGGAGGGCTAAATCCTTGAGGTTGTCTCCCTCTAAGTGAGTCGACAGAGAGGTAAGACTTTCAAATCGAGATTTTGCCGAAGCAAAGGGAGCAGCGCAGAGCCTTCACGCAGAGCTAGAGGGACACGGTTTTTCTGCAAGCAGTTGCTGGGCAAAGAAGCGTAAGAAGAAGAAGAAGAGCACATAGCGGGGAATTCTTCCTCAACGAGTTCTTTGTCGAGGGATTCAACATTTTTCCAAGATCTGAGAAGCAGATCTACGAACTCCACAAGGAGTGCATAAGCTTGCCTAGTGCTGCGCAGAGGGGGAAGAAGAGGGAGCAGTTCGACAGTTTTCGACTGAAATGACATCTCACAGACTGCGAGATCAAAACCAGTTGGAGGGATCCTCCAACTATTTTATCTGGAAGGAAAGAATCAAATTCCTTCTAGATGAATATGATTTGAAAGCGTTCGTGGACAATGTGGTTCCTGTACCTATAGATTCGGGTCAAAACAAGAAGTACAAGTCCGATGTGGCAAAGGCCAAGAGACTAATACTTGATGGTGTCAAGGATCACATAGTCTTGCATACACTTGGCAAGAACACTGCCAGAGAGATATGGGAGGCCTTGACTCTGTTGTACGAAGGAACTTCCGAGCAACGGAAGATGTACTTGGAGCAGAAGCTTCGAATGATCCAGATGCAGAAGGGGGAGCTCATTGCTCCATTCCCTACGAGACTTCAGGAGATTCAAGACCAGTTGGCAGCCGTGGGATCCACCCCAACTACAACAACTTTGGTGAGGCTAGCCCTTAACGCAGTCACGGAGGAGTGGCAAGTTTTTGTCCAAATTATTTTGGGCAGGGCTACGCTTCCTAGTTGGGAGCAGATGTGGGCAACACTTCAGGAGGAGGAGCTGAGGAGAGATCTAGTCAAGTGCAAGCTTGATGACAACAGCGAAAGCAGATCTTAGAATCCAGAGGAGGAGGAGAATGCAACCCTCGCATCGAAGGGACAACAAGGGCAACAGAGACAAAAGAGAGATGTCTCGAAGTTGAAGTGTTTTAGATGTGGCGAGATGTGCCACTTTGCATCATAGTGTCCTTTGAAGAAAAAGGACAAGGATGAAAAACAAGATCCTAAAGTTTCAACCGCAAAGATCGAGCAGGATGAGTTTGCCATGAGTGCACACGCTTCTCCAGGAGAGAAATGGGGCGACATAAAACTATAGTATGTCTTGAATTTCAGTTGGGCAGGATCCTTGAGTAGCCCACCTCTTGGATCACAACCTTGCTACAGGTGCCCATAATTAGTGGTAGCGGGATGGAGGAGTTCTCAGTGGGAGCCAAGGAGTGATGGAGACGACAGTGCAGTAGGTAGCAGCGCTTACTTTTGGAGCAACACAGAGCAGAGCAACAACAATGTAGCAGTTGCAGTGCAATGCAAACCAGTGCTGCGCAGTGCATCAGAGGGACAATGCAATAGTTATCAACAGCCAGAGTCTTTAGCACCGAGGTGCATCCACTAAACACTTGTTCAATTTTTGGATGATTTCAGTTGCTTCTCTCAACAACTAAGTTGTAGTGTAGATGCAACGCTAGCAGTGGCAGTGCTAGTAGCATAGCAGATGCAACACTTAAGAGGGAGCTGTAGTATAGATGTAGCAGTGGCAGTGGCAGTGTCATGGGCAGCAATACAGTTGCAGCAACAGTGCAGTGGCAGTGCTAGTAGCATAGCAGATGCAACACTTAAGAGGGAGCTGTAGTATAGATGTAGCAGTGGTAGTGGCAGTGTCATGGGCAGCAATACAGTTGCAGCAACAGTGCAGTGGCTGATGGACAACTTGTCAGACTTCAACAACGCAGAGGATGCTTTAGGGTCAGAGCAGTATGCAACAAGCATATTGTTAGAGCACTTTCCTCGCTAAAAGGGATTTTTGATTTTTGGTAGCATCAGAAGTGCTCCAAGTCTCAAATTTTGTGGAGAGACTTAGGCACTGGTATTCCAAAGAACCTAGAAACCATTTGTGAAATTTTACTCGGATTATGTTTTGTGAAAAATCCTAAATCTGGATTCCTACTGCAACAAATCTGAATTACTTCTCCTATTATGTTTCATAATTATTTCATTACAGTGAAATATTGAAGTAATTTCTTAAGCAGTCTACACAAATAATACTACGGAATAAATCTAAGTGCTGAAACAATCTGAACAAAATACAATGAAAAACATCCACATTTGACACAATTATTTTTGGACTAAGTCCCCTGAAAAACCCAACTTGGGAAAACCAGTGCAGCAGATCTGAGGGTTTTATATTATTAAGCAGCAGTATCTTGATTTCAACTAGGGTGCCAATATCTGGCAAACCCTTCAGATAAATCTAGACAACAAATGTAATTGTGAGATATACCTCACTCTGCAGGTCTTCGGCTGATCTAAATAGCGCTGGTGAAGCCCCTCTCTGCCTCTGCGTGAGTGCTTACGCTGGAACTGCGTAAGCCTGCGTGGGCAAGCCTGAGAAACTGCGTAACCTCTCTCTGCAACTGATCAAGCAGATCTGAGATTGGATTTTGGCCCTTCTGGCTCAGATACCCGAACCTCTAGCTATCTCCGGACTGACTCTAGAGGACATTGTGCTGTTTCTGCGTGATTCCCTTCAGGGACTGTGTCACCTCTTCAGAAAACTGCGTTGTCTCTCTCTGCGTAAATGCTACCTCTCTCTGTAATGTACTCCTGGTCCTCTTGACCAATTACTGCTTCTGCCCCTCTCTAAATCTGATCACTGAATCAAATTCACTTAGCAAACCTTGCCCTAGTGATTCGATTCTGACCAAAAGCTGTGTCTCCTCACACAAACTCGAAAATGCCAAATGCTCAATGTGCTCAATGTGTTTTATATAGGCCCCTCACCTTCCTTATATTCTTCCGTTGACCCTTCAACGACCAAGATTAAAACATAATCAAGGGCTAAGATTAACTTGGTGGTGATCCATGACTTTATCTAGAAGATTCACACTTAGTTTAATTAATACCCTTTAATTAATTAGTTTCCCTAAGTTTGGACTTAGGAAAACATTAAAAAACGATTAATTAATTTAATTAAACCATCACTAAGTGGAATTTTCCAAAATCATTTCCGGGTTTTATGGAATACATGTGTCTTAGCCTATATACAAAGTTACAAGGCTAGAGCACATCCGATGCTACCATAAATCAACACTCCCTCTTAGCGAGGAAAGTGATCTAGCAAGACAACTCAATGTGTCGCTGTTCTAACTTCTAGAACATCTACTGCTGTGCTGTTGATGCTGCTCACCAACACTGCACAAGAAAATGTTGCATCTGTACTGCTGTTGACTCTGCATACTGCTGCCAACTGCCACTGTACTGCAACTCCCTCTGAATTCTGCAACCATGTTGTTGCACTGCGTGAGCACTCCTCTGCACTGTGCTGCACCACTTGTGCACTGCGCTGTTGCTGCTCAACTACTGCTGCTGCTGCACTGTTGCTACTTGCAACAAAAAAATATTTGAAATTGGACAAGGAAATATGCAACTGGAAAATAAGAATGACTGCTGCTAGTTTCTGCACTAGTTGTCTGAAAAATGCTGTGCTGTTGCTGCTCTACACTGCTTGAGCACTGCTCTGCACTGCGCTGCTGCTGCTCAACTGCTGATGCTGCTGCTCCCTCTCTGCACTGATCATGCTCTAGTACTGCTAGCCACTGCATTGTCTTCTCATCTTCTGCTGCAACTGTCCATCCTGCTACTGTCTTTAGGCTACTGTAGCTCACATGTGATCCAAGAGTCCAGAAATACTCTAGTATCTTGCCAATTGTAGATTCTGGATCTACAACTCCAAGTCAGCCCATTTCTCTCCTTTTGGAATATGAGTTAACATAGCACAATCTCTTTCTGCCTCAATCTTGGCACCTCTTACTTGAGAATCTTCCTTCTCCTCTTTATCATTTTTCTTAAGAGGACACTGTGTGGCATAATGTCCCATTTCCCCATATCGGAAGCACTTGATCTTAGACAAAGCTTTCTTCTTCTGCTTCTGTTGCCCCTTTGATGCAAGGTCAGTGTTATCTTCTTCCTCCTTCTTGACCTTTGACCCACTGCTGCCATCCTCCAAATGGATCTTGAGGAGGTCTCTCCTCTGCTCTTCTTGCTTTAAGGATTCTTCTCTGCCTAGAATGCTCTGGACTAGTCTTCTGAAACAGAGTTCAGAGTGAGCCTTACCAGCTTTGAGTCTCTAGGAGCAGCCCCCATTGCTGACAGCTGGTCTTGGGTATCCTGAATACGGGACAAGAAGGAGTCAAAACGTTGTCCCTTCTTCGTCCTGGTATTACACATCTTCTCCTCCAAATACATCTTCCGCTGCTCGGAAGATGCTTGGTATAGATTTTTTAGCCCTACCCACATCTCTTTAGCAGTGTTCTTAGCTGCTATGTGAGGTACGATATGAGCCTTCACACCATCTAGGATCAATCACTCGGCTCTTGCCATATTCTTCTTGAATTGTCTCAGGTGTGCTGCATCAAGAGGTTCTGCAACTGCGCTGTCTATGAAGGCCTTTAGATCATGCACATCAAGGAGAAACTCAATCCTTGATTTCCAAATAACATAGTTGGAGGCAATCTCCAATCTATCTTGGTCATGCAGTCCATTGTTGGCCATCTCCTCAACTGTCGATTTCTTTCTCTAATCCTCTGCTCAGCTAGACTTACGCACTCCTTGTGGAGTAAGTCACTGCATCTACTGCTGCACGGGAGAAACTGAGTTTCTTTGAGTAAGAAACTCTCTAAGATCAAGAAATCCCCAATGTGTGTTTTTCAGAAATTTTCTGACTCTTTATGCACCAGCTCTTACTGCTGTGCAGTAACTGCGTCCTTCAGCTACGCTGGTCTGCTACACTGCCTCCTCTACAACTGAAAAAATGCTTACCCCTCTGTTAAATCTCTTAGAGGGAGCCTTTTTCTGCATTGGATTGCCCTCCTGGCCTGGACAGTGTAATCTCTAGGAGGGTCTGCTGTTGTTTACGCAAATCTTAGTCTCTCCTGCGCTGATCTGTTGGTTCGCTCTTGTTTCTCCTACACTTCAGCTTGAATAAGCTCTGATACCATGTGAAAAATCCTAAATTTGGATTCCTACTGCAACAAATCTAAATTACTTTTCCTATTATGTTTCATAATTATTTCATTATAGTGAAATATTGAAGTAATTTCTGAAGCAGTCTACACAAATAATACTGTGGAATAAATCTAAGTGCTGAAACAATATGAAAAAAATACAATGAAAAACATCCACATTTCACCCAGTTATTTTTGGACTAAGTCCCCAGAAAAACCCAACTTGGGAAAACCGGTGCAACATATCTGAGGGTTTTATATTATTAAGCAGCAATATCTTGAGTACAACTAGGGCGCCAATATCCAGCAAACCCTTCAGATAAATCTAGACAACAAATGTGATTGTGAGATATACCTCACTCTGCAAGTCTCCAGCTGATCTAAACAACGCTGGTGAAGCCCCTCTCTGCCTCTGCGTGAGTGCTTACGTTGGAACTACGTAAGCCTGCGTGGGCAAGCTTGAGAAACTGCATCACCTCTCTTTGCAACTGCCCAAGCAGATATGAGACTGGATTTTGGCCCTCCTAGCTCAGAAACCCCAACCTCTAGCTATCTCCAGACTGACTCTGGAAGACATTGAGCTGTTTCTGTGTGATTCCCTTCAGGGACTACATCACCCCTTCAGAAATCTGTGCTTACTCTCTCTGCATAAATCCTGCCTCTCTCTGTAATGTACTCTTGGTCCTCTTGACCAGTTACTGCTTCTGCCCCTCTTTGAATCTGATAACTGAATCAAAATCACTTAGCAAACCCTGCCCTAGTGATTCGATTCTGACCAAAAGCTGTCTCCTCACACAAACTCGAAAATGCCAAATGCTGAATGTGCTCAATGTGTTTTCCATAGGCCCTTCACCCTCCTTATATTCTTCCGTTGACCCTTCAATGGCCAAGATTAAAACATAATTAAGGGCTAAGATTAACTTGGAGGTGATCCATGACTTTATCTAGAAGATTCACTCTTAGTTTAATTAATACCCTTTAATTAATCAATTTCCCTAAGTTTAGACTTAGGAAAGTATTAAAAAACGATAATTAATTTAATTAAACCATCTCTAAGTGGAATTTTCCAAAACCATTTCTGTGTTTTATGGAATACATGTGTCTTAGCCTATATACAAATTTACAGGGCTAGAGCACATCTGATGCTACCATAAATCAACACTCCCTCTTTGCGAGGAAAGTGCTCTAGCAAGACAACTCAATGTGCTGTTGTTGTGACTTCTGGAACATCTACTGCTGTGCTGTTGATGCTGCTCACCAACACTGCACAAGGAAATGTTGCATCTGTACTGCTGCTGACTCTGCATACTGCTGCCAACTACCACTCTACTGCAACTCCCTCTGAATTCTGCAACCATGCTGCTGCACTGCGTGAGCACTGCTCTGCACTGTGGAAGCACTACTTTGCACTGCGCTGCACCACTTGTGCACTGTTGGTACTTGCAATAGAAAAACATCCAAAATTGGACAAGAAAATCTGCAACTGGAAAATAAGATTGTTTGCTGCTAGTTTCTGCACTAGCTCTTTGAAAAATACTGCGCTGTTGATGCTTTGCACTGCGTGAGCACTGCTCTGCACCAGTGTGCACTGCGCTGCTGCTGATCAACTGCTGATGCTGCTGCTCCCTCTCTGCGTTCATCAAGCTCTAGTATTGCTAGCCACTGCACTGTCTTCTCATCTTCTGCTGCAACTGTCCATCCTGCTACTGTCTTTAGGTTGCCATAGCTCACATGTGATCCAAGAGTCTAGAAATACTCTAGGATCCTGCCAATTGTAGATTTTGGATCTACAACTCCAAGTCAGCCCATTTCTCTCCTTTCGGAATATGAGTTAACATAACACAATCTCTTTCTGCTTCAATCTTGGCAACTCCTGCTTGAGGATCTTCCTTCTCCTCTTTATCCTTTTTCTTAAGAGGATACTGTGTGGCATAATGTCCCATTTTCCCACACCGGAAGCACTTGATCTTAGACAGATCTTTCTTCTTTTGCTTCTATTGCCCCTTTGATGCAAGGTTCAGTGTTATCTTCTTCTTCCTTCTTGACCTTCGACCCACTGCTGACATCCTCCAAATGGATCTTGAGGAAGTCTCTCCTCAGCTCTTCTTGCTGTAAGGCTGCCCACATTGCTTCCCATCCTGGAAGCCTTTCTCTACCTAGAATGCTTTGGACAAAGACCTGATAGTCTTTTGAAACAGAGTTCAGATTGAGCCTTACCAGCTCTGAGTCTCTAGGAGCAGCCCCCACCGCTGACAGTTGGTCTCGGGTATCCTGAATACGGTACATGAAGGAGTCAAAACGTTCTCCCTTATTCATCCTGGTATTATGCATCTTCTCCTCCAAATACATCTTCCGTTGCTCGGAAGATCCTTGGTATAGCTTTTCTAGCCCTACCCACATCTCTCTAGCAGTGTTCTTAGTTGCTATGTGAGGTACAATATGATCCTTCACACCATCTAGGATCAATCGCTTGGCTCTTGCCATATTCTTCTTGAATTGTCTCAAGTGTGCTGCATCAAGAGGTTCTGCAATTGGGCTATCTATGAGGGCCTTTATATCATGCTCATCAAGGAGAAACTCAATCCTTGATTTCCAAATAACATAGTTGGAGGCAACCTCCAATCTATCTTGGTCATGCAGTCCATTGTTGGCCATCTCCTCAACTGCCAATTTCTTTCTCTAGCCCTCTGCTCAGCTAGACTTACGCACTCCTTGTGGAGTAAGTCACTGCTTCTGCTGTTGCACGGGAGAAACTGAGTTTCTTTGAGTAAGAAACTCTCTGAGATCAAGAAATCCCCAATCTGTGTTTTTCAAAAATTTTCTAACGCTTTATGCATCAGCTCTTACTACTATGCAGTAATTGCGTCCTTCAGCTACGCTGCCTCTTCTGCAACTGAAAAAATGCTTACCCCTCTATCAACACTCTCAGAGGCAACCTTTTTCTGCACTGGATTGCCCTCTTGGCCTGGACATCGTAATCTCAGGAGGGTTTGTTGCTGTTTACGCAAATCCCAGTCTCTCCTGCACTGATTTGCTTGTTCACTCTTGTTTCTCCTGCACTTCAACTTGAATAAGCTCTGATACCATGTGAAAAATCCTAAATCTGGATTCCTACTGCAACAAATCTGAATTACTTCTCCTATTATGTTTCATAATTATTTCATTACAATGAAATATTGAAGTAATTTCTGAAGCAGTCTACACAAATAATACTGTGGAATAAATCTAAGTGCTGAAACAATCTAAGCAAAATACAGTGAAAAACATCCACATTTGACACAGTTATTTTTGGACTGAGTCCCCGGAAAAACCCAACTTGGGAAAACCGGTATAACAGATTTAAGGGTTTTATATTATTAAGCAGCAGTATCTTAAGTACAACTAGGGTGCCAATATCTGGCAAACTCTTCAGATAAATCTAGACAACAAATGTAATTGTGAGATATACCTCACTCTGCAAGTCTCTAGCTGATCTAAACAACGTTGGTGAAGCCCCTCTGCCTCTGCGTGAGTGATTACGCTGGAACTGCGTAAGCATGCGTGGGCAAGCGTGAGAAATTGCATCACCTCTCTCTGCAATTGATCAAGCAGATATGAGACTGGATTTTGGCCCTCCTGGCTTAGAAACCCCAGCCTCTAGCTATCTCCAGACTAACTCGGGAAGACACTGTGCTGTTTCTGCGTGATTCCCTTTAGGGACTGTGTCACCCCTTCAGAAAACTGCGCTGTCTCTCTCTGCGTAAATGCTGCCTCTCTCTGTAATGTACTCCTGGTCCTCATGACCAGTTACTGCTTCTGCACCTCTCTGAATCTGATCATTGAATCAAAATCACTTAGCAAACCCTGCCCTAGTGATTTGATTCTGACCAAAAGCTGTGTCTCCTCACACAAACTCGAAAATGCCAAATGCTCAATGTGCTCAATGTGTTTTCCATAGGCCACTCACCCTCCTTATATTCTTCCGTTGACCCTTCAACGACCAAGATTAAAACATAATCAAGGGCTAAGATTAACTTGGAGGTGATCCATGATAATCAAGGGCTAAGATTAACTTGGAGGTGATCCATGACTTTATCTAGAAGATTCACACTTAGTTTAATTAATACCCTTTAATTAATTAGTTTCCCTAAGTTTAGACTTAGGAAAACATTAAAAAACGATTAATTAATTTAATTAAACCATCTCTAAGTGGAATTTTCCAAAACCAGTTCTGGGTTTCATGGAATACATGTGTCTTAGCCTATATACAAAGTTACAAGGCTAGAGCATCTTTGATGCTACCAGAAATCAACATGTTTTATTGTAAAAATTGATTATTTTAATGCGGACCCTAAGTCTAAACTTAGGGAAATTAAATGATTAAACGGTATTAATAAAACAGAGTGAGAATGATTTAGAATGCGAAGATCAAGTCATGTTATAATCTTAGCCGTTGCTTAGAGATCTAATGCGGTCGTCGATTTCTCAATGAGAAGACTATAAAGGAAGGCTCGAGGGTCATTTGGAAAGACGCACCAGTGAATCAAGTGATCGAATTCTTCTGACGAAGCAAGTGCTCGGACGAAGATAAGATCTCAGTGATTCCAGTTGCATTGAGGGGCAAAGACAGTTATTGGTCGAAGAATCTTCTCCGGGACCAAGAATACATAGCAGAGAGGTAGCAGGACTAGCAGAGGAAGCAACGCAACCTCCAGAGGCTGTGACGCAGGCCCACACAGGGCCCACATAGAGACTGCGCAGTGCTTTCGAGAGAGTTCGAGATATGCTGGAGATCGGGGTTTCTGAGCCGAGAGGGCTGAAACTCGACTCTCCAAGAAGTAGATCGTTTCAGAGAGGAGGTGATGCAGTCCACAAAAGTCCTCACGCAGGCCTATGCATCTACAACGCAGAGGCAACGCAGAGGGAGCTAGGGTTTTGCCAGTCCAGATTCGGATCAACTGGAACTTGCAGTGTGAGGTAGAACCCACTATATTTTTGTCTGCCATGATTTCTCTGTACTGGATAGCCAATAGGGCATCAAGAGATTGTATTCAGAAACTGTTGCTTAATAATACAAACCCTTAGATCCGTTGCACCGGTTTTCCCGCATTGGGTTTTTCCGGGGACTTTCGTCCAAAATAAAGGTGTCCTATGTGTGATTTGCTTCTTGCTCAGTTTCGTTGTTTCATAATCATAAAGTATTAAGTGTAGGCTGCTTTAGTAATTTACTTCAGTAATTCATGAAGAAATATGAATTAATTTTGTAATGTAATTTACATAATAGGAGAAGTAAATTTAGTTAGTTGCAGTAGGATTCCTAAGATTGTCAGATCTAGGAATTTTCACACTTATATCCAGTGAAATGTCTTGAGGCTTCACTATCCATTAACCAATGATTGAAGGTGTCTGGAGGTGAGGTAGTAGACAAAGCAAAAATGAGAAAATACTCAGTTTGATTTTCAAGAACATTATTTTCATCATACCTGGCATTTCTTGTCCTCTTGGGAGATCGATGATTTCCTTCTCGAGCACCAAGAGCATTCCTCTTTCCTTTGTTGTTAGACTTGTTATACCTTTGATTGTTGTTGTTGTCTCTTGGAGGATTCTTCTTGTTAGGACATTCTCTAGCATAGTGTCCAAACTTGTTCCAATTGAAGCATATTTCTTTGCCTTTCCCTTCGAATCCCTTTTTAGATCATTGACCTTGCCTTCTTGAATTTGATGGACCAACATCATTCCTCATTTTAGCATGAGCAGAGAAGGCAGTAGGTTTATTTCCATTGAAGGCCTTATCTCTCTCCATCATCCTTGTTTCCTCTTGAGTGCATCTAGCGAATGGCTCATCAAAACTAGATATCCTGTCATTGTTGAGAATGGTGGTGATAAATGTTTCCTATGACCTTGTAAGACTCCAAGAGCAATAAGGGTGAGTTCCCTATCAAGAGTAACTGCTCCAACAGATAGCAAATCATTCTTCACTTGAGCTATTCTCATGAAATAAGCTTGTATAGACTTCCCTTTGTCCATTTCGATATCTCTCAACTTGTTCTTGAGAGAGAGTATGTGATTTGCATTGTTGACTTTGAACATCCCTATCAACTTATTGTTGAGATTTTGTGTATTTGGGGTAGCATCAGTTGTGCTCTAGCTGCCAAATTCTGTGGAGGGACTAGAGTACACTTGATCTACAAGACCCAAAATTGGATTTGAGAAATTTCAGTTAGTGTTAAAGTTATTCAAATAATCAATTATTTTTAATGGATTTCCTAAGTCTAACTTAGGAAAATAAAATAATTAAAGTGAATTAATTAACACATGCGTTGAAATTGTCTTAAGTCACATGGATCAAGCAGTCTTTTAATCTCAGCCGTTGATGGATGATTTAATCTTGGCCGTTGAAGGGTTCAACGAAAAAGTATAAGAGAAAGGCTTGAGGGTCAGTTGAATTCACACATTGTTTTGGTAGAATTGAGGAATAGATCTGGAATTCTAGGGCCGGTTTGCTATGAAATTATGGAGGAATTTCCTGCAATGAGGGGTAGTATTGGCTGAGGGAATGATTTGATTACAAGAGCCAAGAGTCAGTAAGAGGCAGAGGAGCAGCAACAAGGACAGTGCAAAGAATTAGAGCAACAGCTACGCAGGACAACGCAGAGGCACTGGGAGGCTTCAAAAATCACGCGAGGGTCTTTTAGGGCCAACGTTAGGCTGCAGTACCCTTCCAGGGGTTACGTAGTCCCTTCTGGTGTAGTGCAGTGGCATTTGAGGCTAGCAGGGATGACACTGGGGCTTCAAGGGAAACATTGAGGGTTTCTAGGGTCAGATCTAGGCTGAGTCCTATAAATCCCGTTTGAGGGTGTCGATCAGTCAAATATTTGGCTCTAGATCTTCAGGTTAACTGCAGATTTGATATCTTTTATTCTCTGTCGGGTTTTCCAGATCTGGAACCCAGATTTACTATACTCAGAACTACTTAATAATAAACCCTCATATCTGCTGCACCGCTTTTCCCGCTTTGGGTTTTTCTGGGGACTTATGTCCAAAAATCCATGTGTCACTTTGTTACATGAGTGTATTGTTCAGTAAATGATCTGCACGTGTAGGCTATAGTTGTGTTTATTTTCGATATTTTCAGAATCTAATTTCTGGAAATAACTTGTATTAATTAAATCAAGTAGGAGAAAATAGACCAATACACTGCAGGAGTATTTTCACATGGTATCAGAGCGATAGCAGATCAAGCTGAATCTTCAGCAATCAGCTGAAGAAATATATATATATATATATATATATATTTTTGTTGTTTATTTCTGCAGGGTGGCAAAAGAAGCAGCAGATCCGGAAAGGGCATCTTGACAACAGGAGAACATAGATCTAGAAGACAACGCTGAAGCTGTAGAAGGCCTTTAGGCTTATGTAGACCCTTCCTAGGGCAGCGTAAGGGCTGCATCACCCAATCTGGGGTTACGTAGTCCATTTCTGGGCAGTGCTGGGACTGCGCTGGGCCAGCCAAGAAGACGCTGTCCAGTCATTTCTCCAGTTGCGGAAGAATTTTACCAAGATCTGGAAGCAGTGCTTTAGATCTTCAGCAGTGATGGTGGGGTGGAGATTCTGCAGGCGCAGAATTGTGCCTAACTAAGGCAACAAAGGTGGGAGGAAGACGGTCATTCAGCAGATGTGAGCCAAACAAATTTGAGATTCGATCAGGAGGATCGAAGAATACTGTCTGTTTGTATTTTGGTGGAGGATTTCCAAGAGGGCAAATCAGTTTTCAGCGGAAGCAACCTCTAGAGGGTTTCTAGTCTCCAAGAGACCCAGATCCAGAGGGAGAAGTACTGTTTCTATCAGATCTGAGCAAAGATGGCTCGATATGGACTTAGGGATCAAGATAGGTTGGACGACATGTCCAACTATGTTATCTGGAAGGCCAGAATCCTCTCAGTTCTGGATGAGTTTGGTTCAAATATCATGCAGAGAAAACTCTTGCTGTACCAACCGATGCAGATCCTCTCAAGAAGTATGAAGAAAATCAAGCGTGGACTAAGCGTTTGATCATAGACGGAGTCAAGGACCACGTTATACATCATATTACTGGAAAGAACACAACAAATGACATGTGGGTAGCCTTAGACACGGTGTACCAAGGAGGCTCCGTCCAAAGAAGAATGCTTTTAGAGAACCAGATGCAGTTGTTCCAAATGATGAAGGGTGAAGAGATAGATCAATTCCTCTTCAGACTTCAAGCTATTCGAGACCAACTGATTGGCATGGGTGCTAATACAGATGAAGGGCTCCTAGTGAGGACGACTTTAAATGTTGTCTCTGAAGAATGGGAAATGTTCGTCCAGAGCATTTTGGGAAGGGCAGTGTTACCATCATGGGCAGATATGTGGGCTATTCTCCGCCAAGAGGAGATCAGGAGGATCACCAAGAAGCGGTCTATTAGTGGAGGAAGCAGATCATCCAGAGTGAAGGAAGAAGAGGAGGAGGATGCAGCCCTAGCGGAAAGAAGCAAGGGAAGAAGAAGAAGGACCTCTCCAAGGTCCGATGCTTTAACAGTGGTGATCTTGGACATTTCACCAGCAGTTGCACTAAGAAGAAGGACAAAGGATCTTCTGATTCCAAGGTTGCAGCAGCAAAGGATGATGGCTCTGATGATGATGCAGCCAAGAGTGCTCATGGCCCTCGGGAGAAGAGGTGGGGTGACATGGATCTGTAGAGAGCTACAGACTTTGGCGGGATCCTTGAGTCAACCCTACTCTTGGATCACATACGAGCTACGGGAGCCTTAAGACGGTAGCGGGATGAGTTGAGAGATGGTTGCAGATGACCACATTGAAGAGGAAGATGGAGCTGAAGCGCTGAAGAGTGAGTAGCGTGATGCAGAGGCAGCAACATCATGGAGACAACAACGCAGAGAAGTTGATGAGACTTCAGCAGCGCAGAGAAGCTGGGCTCACGTAGTGCAGAGTTGCAGCATGACATTGTCTCCAAGAGGACAACGTAAATCAACATCCAAGGAGCTTCAGTGGTGGAGGGCAACTTGACTTGTCTGTCAAACAGTTGGGCAGAGTCTTTCAGTTGCTTACTTCTCAGCAATTGAGTTGCAGTGCAACAGTTAGCAGTGGCAGTGCCATGGGCAATATGATGTAGTAATTTGAGAGGGAGCTGCAGTACAAATGTGGCAGTGTCAGTGGCAGTGGCATGGGCAGCAGTACAGAGAGCAACAGTGCAGTAGATGGAGGGCAGCAGGCCAAGCATCAATAACACAAATCCAATACTCAAGATCTTGTGATGCATGGTGTGATGTATTACTAGAGCACACTCCTGATGCTAAGAGGGATTGTTGAGATTTTGTGTATTTGGGGTAGCATCAGTTGTGCTCTAGCTCCCAAATTTTGTGGAGGGACTAGAGTACACTTGATCTACAAGACCCAAAAATGGATTTGAGAAATTTCAGTTGGTGTTGAAGTTATGCAAATAATTAATTATTTTTAATGGATTTCCTAAGTCTAACTTAGGAAAATAAAATAACTAAAGTGAATTAATTAACACATGTGCTAATATTGTCTTAAGTCACATGGATCAAACAGTCTTTTAATCTCAACCATTGATGGATGATTTAATCTCGGCTGTTGAAGGGTTCAACGAAAATGTATAAGAGAAAGGCTTGAGGGTCAGTTGAATACACACATTGTTTTGGTAGAACTGAGGAATAGATTTGGAATTCTAAGACAGGTTTGCTATGAATTTATGGAGGAATTACCTGCAGTGAGGGGTAGTATTGGCTAAGGGAATGATTTGATTCCAAGAGCCAAGAGTCAGTAAGAGGCAGAGGAGCAGCAACAAGGACAACGCAGAGAAGCAGAGCAACAACTATGCAGGTGCTGCGCAGCCGCTACGTAGGACAGCGCAGAGGAACTGGGAGGCTTCAGAAATCACGCAAAGGGTCTTTTAGGGCCAACGTTAGGCTGTGGGACCCTTCCAGGGGTTATGCAGTCCCTTTTGGTGCAATGCAGTGACATTTGAGGCAAGCAGGGGGGACGCTGGGGCTTCAAGGGCAATGCTGAGGGTTTCTAGGGTAAGATTTGGGCTGAGTACTGTAAATCCCGTTTGAGGGTGTGGATCAGCCAAATATTTGGCACTAGATCTTCAGGTTAGATGGAGATTTGATATCTTTTATTCTCTGTCGGGTTTTCCAGATCTGGAACCCAAATTTACTGTACTCAGAACTACTTAATGATAAACCCTCATATCTGCCGCACTGGTTTTCCCGCTTTGGGTTTTTCCGGGGACTTATGTCCAAAAATCCATGTGTCACTTTGTTGCATGAGTGTATTATTCAGTAAATGATCTGCATCTGTAGGATGTAGTTGTGTTTATTTTCGATATTTTCTGAATCTAATTTATGGAAATAACTTGTATTAATTAAATCAAGTAGGATAAAATAGACCAATACACTGCAGTAGAATTTTCACACTTGTCATACATTGTCTTGGAAGTTCCCAAATCAGAAATATAAGAGATTAAATGCTTTTGAATGGATTCAACAAGGATTTTCTTAGCTTTGACCTCGCCTTTTCTATATTTCGTTTTGGTAGCAGTAGGTGCATTTGAAAGAGGCTTCACCACTTTCCCTTGCACACAATCCAACACTTCATTTTCCTCCAAGGTCAGATCAAGTGTCATCTTCCAAACATGATAATCTGATTTGTCATTGCGCTTATCCTTGGTCTTGAAATAAGAAGTAGCGACCATGGAGGCTTGTCCCAATAGTTCTTGTCCAACAACAACAATTATTCCCACTGTGTTTGCTTACTTTTTCCTTGGGCTTTGTCTTCACCTTAGCTTTGGAACCATGTTAAGTTTTATGGGATGTTCTATGCTTGCAACAATTACTTCAATGTCTTATTAGCCCCATAAGAATTTCACTTCTAGATTCCATGAACAATCAATCACTTAACATTTACTTTAGATCATCATTGATAGTAATTTTAGATAGAACATCATCAACAATATGCGCAAGAAGACAAGCCAAGACAATGAACACAAAGATTTAGGCTAATGCCAGGGAAAAACCCCACAAGGGGGAAATCTCAACCAATCCTTCTTATTGATAAATATCAAATGTTCAGCAGATAAAGAAGATCCAATTTAGTACAATGATGAAAAAATTAAAGTCAAGACTTTGACTATCCAAAGAAAGATGACCAACCAATATCCAATGCCAAAACAAGAAGCCCAATCTAATCCAAATCAACCCTAGTCAAAGTCTACAAATTTGATATTTGTCAACAATAGTCAAAGTGCCCTAACTAGTCAAGTCAACGCTAGTCAAAGACCAGTCAAACTGTCTCCAAAGAACTAGTCAAAGAAGAGAGGAACTCGACCTCTTGTACATCTTAAAGTCAACCCAAAACAAAGAAGAACAACCAAACTTCAGTCAAAGCTTTTGCGGTCAAAATCAACAGATTTGCCTATGGTCAGTGTTCAAACTGCACATAATACCTCGGTCTGTGTGCCAATAGCTGCAGCTTAGTCAAATAAAATATTCCCAAGTCAAAACACAATCAAACAATCCCAAAAACTCCTTGGTCAATGCTGGTCAATGGTGTTGAACAAAGAGAGTCATTGAAGAGGTCAAACGATCGAGCAAACCCTTCACACAAGTGAGAGAAGAAGCTGCCTCATAAAAGTACGAACCAATCAAAAGAGAGATGTTTTTGTGTGTTGTGATGAGATACCAAAATGGAGAGATTATATGATGTATTTATAGTGGTCAACGTGGGTCAAGGGACATGTCTATTAACCAAGTGAGTTGACATGAGGTGGGGCTGACATGAAGGGTGAAAAATACAACATTTAAGTGTGCAAAAATTCTGATTTTTACTGTGAAGGAAGATGCCATCAAGGGTAATCCAAGGGAGAAATGAGCCATCAAAGGAGGGACTTCGAAGAAGGGTAATTAGCGCCTAGTTGCACTCTTTAACAATTTCCAACCCATGCAATGCTATTAATATCTTTAAGGAACAAGTTGATGTAGTGCACATAACAAGGAGTTGAGAAAGTTTTTGGGTATTCATCATCAATTAAACCCCCAACATGCACATTGTTTGAGGCACTATTTGTAACAATTTGGACCACATTTTCTCTTCCAACTTCCTCTATTGCCTCTTTGAAATGACTCATCAGATATGGACCAACTTTTGTCTTCCTTGTAGTATCATGGCATTTTAAGAACATAACTCCTTTTAGGCTAGCAACCAAAATCTTAACAAGAGGATGATTTTTAAGATCTGTTCAGCCATCTGAAACAATGGATACCCCAGATTTTTTTTCAGTGGTTGGTGTATCTGAGAAGCAAGAAGCATGGGAAACCTTCCCTATAGCATCACAATTGGGAACATCGTTTGACACAACAAGGAAGAACTTAGGCTATGGAGGAACCTATAGGCATGTGGTAGCCAAGGTCGAGATGTTGTTAATAGAATAAACAAAGGCCACATGGAATGGGAGGAACTGATTGAGTGGGGCTAAAACAACAAGGACAAATCCAATTGAGGACCGTAGTTGGTTGTAACGTTAGATCAATAGTGTAGGGGCAACAAGAGCTGATACAAGTAACACTAGATGGTGACTTAACTACAATATGTTATTGTAAGGGATCATGGACTTGTAACTATTGAATTGGTTTGTTTGTATGATTTGTTGTTAGAATCAATACTGGTTACACTGTTTGTTGCATTCAATGTTTGCAAAAATTGAAAGAATTATGTGATACTATTTAGAATACAATTTTTGTCATGTGCTCTTTTCAACCCCAAGGGTAATTTTACCTTAAGGGATATCACAATATCTTTGTTTTTGTCTCTTGTTGCCTCTAATACTCTTTATTACTACCAACAACCTTTATTCCTAGTTGCGTAACTTGTGTCTCTTTGTGCATTGAGTGGCATCATTGTGCCCTCCATCAAAACAAAGGGCCTAATAAGTCCTAACCACACTTGTTGAAACTTGATTTGCTCTCGAGTCAACGTTGGCTTGTTTCTCCAAATGAAAGGCTTAACTTCGTGTCCATCTATAGAATTTGTCCTTTGAATTGTAGAAATGCTTCCAATTTCTTCACCCATTGTCCTTCAAAATTGTCAGCCTAACTGGGTAAGCTTGTGTTTTGTCTTGGTCTATTTCCTTGGGACGATTTTGTGAGTCTTGGAGAATGGACCATCTATCTTCAAAATTGTGGAGTCTTTTTATTGTAGTATATCTTTCAAATGCCACTGGCTTGGGTTGAGGAAGCTATGCTTGTACTTCTTGGGGCAGTGGAACAATTGGCATAATTCTTCATCATCCATTTGAATTTCCTTTAGTTTCATTTACTTTTGGTCTAGTTCCATTAGTTGGTCAACCTCACTTTGCATCCGAGCAATCATTTCTTGCAAGTTGCAATGCATTAATAGGTTTCTCCTTTTGCTTGACAACTTGCGTCCTATTTTAGGTGGTGTCATAGATAACCTCAACTTGAAGCTTCTGTTTCACCTTTTCTATTGAGTCACTAGGTCAATGGTGGTTATTAGTTGCGATGTCTTTTCACTTTTTGTTGGATTTTCCCATTGCGACTCTAGCAATACGTGCTTGCGCTCATTGATGTGTTCTTTTGCTTGCAATGCTTTGTCTACAATAATTGCTGTGTTCTTAGGTGACAAATCTTTGATCTTTAAGTCTTCTTCTTTTAGGGCTGGCCATATCTGGATGAAGTGAGTTGTGACGACGTTGATTTGATTGACCATAACATGTTTATCATGTTGCAAAATGTCACGTTCTACTTGAGTGTCATCTAGCTACACTTGCAATTGATGCTTCTTCCTTCGTCGATACACATTGTTGCGCTCCACTTATAGGAGGTAGTGACTGAGTTCATCGCCAAAATTGTAATGTAATTAAGTCAAGTTGTAATATCCCCAAATTAGCAGTCAGCTAATTGGGATATTAATTTTGATTAATTTTGGCAAATCCTCATGTTGGGCGGAAATAAAGGGGTGAGGGGACCCATGAATAAAACATTAGAATAAAAGTAGTTTCCTAAAGTCATTGGGCAGATTAATTAAAAGATGAAGTGGGGCCCATGAGGCCAAGTGACAGTGCAGGAGAGGAGGCACTTAGGACAACGCAGTGGCAGCATGGGGCCAGGTAGCGCAGTGGCAGTGTAGCAAGGGACAACGTGGCACAAAGGGACAACGCAACATAGGTGGGCCCAAGGGAGTTTAGGGTTCACAAGCATAAAAGGAGAGGAAGGCAACCTATCTCATTCATTGTTGCATCTTATGATTTTCTATCTATCAAGACTAGAGCACGCTCAAGCTGTTTCGCTGGGTCTGCAGTGCTGTTTAGCACAAGGGTGTTTCCGAACAGAGATCCCAACCTCGTTCTCGAGGGACTTTGAGTGCTCGCTCAGGAGAGGAGCCATACCATCAGTTTTGGAGAGCAGCAATACCATTTCAGCCTCAGGATTACACAGTCACTTCTAGGGGCTGCGCAGTCTTCTAGGGAGATTACGTAGTCATAGAGAGAAGCAGCATCTGAAGGAGAGAACTTCACGAGATTTCAGCCGAGAGATTGTGAGGGATCATCCCTCCCATAACTGAGTTTTGCAGAATGTTGGAGGCCCTTCTTTCAGTGTTTTCATCAGAGAGACCAACGTACCCAGTGGGAGAGTGTAGCCATCCCTAGAGGGTGAATTTCCAGGGTCAGCATTTCCGGAATTCCTTCGCGGGTTTTTATGGGTTTCTTGAGTAGAGTCCCAGGTTAAAGTCCCGAAATTTTCTGAGCAGTGTAGCAAGCCCTAACGACATTTCTTCGGGAGCAGTAGCAGCGTTTCTGGCAGATTGCAACGCAGAGCTATAGCCATACAACGTACCATCAATAGGGGATTTCAGCATTGATTCAGAGGGCTTCTCTAGCTTGCCTTAAGCAAACCCAGGTGCCTTCACTCCAACACCTCCATTGTACTCATTTCTAGCAAATTAATAAAATGGCTCAGCAGTAATTTATGGCTCCATTGGTGTTTTGATATCAGTTTTTGTTTTTTTTTGTCTCCGTAATATCTTTTAGCCTGGTATTACTGTTATTTTCCCATTTGGAATATTACAGTGGTATCAAAGCTTCGTTCTTGGCTCAGCCGTGGGGATCTTTTTCTATGAACAAGGAGGGTAGGAAAATCTTACCCACCAGGCAATAGAGGTGGAAAATATGGGGGAGTCAAGGAGAAAAGGGAAAGCGACATTTGGTAACATTTTTAAGGTCCTAAATGATTTAGCCAAAGGACAGAAGGGAATGTTGGAAAGACTCGAGCAACAGAATAAGAATGAGAGCATCCATTAGGAATCCCTAGTTAGGGAGACTTTGAGGGTCTCACAACAGTGTGATCACCCTTTACCAGTTACTCACCCGTCAGCCTTCAGTAGGCCAACCAGGATCACGATGCCTACATTCTTACCTCCAGTATCGAGTGAGCAAGGTAGGCGGCATGATCATATACCCATGGGAGATTATTTCCGAGAATGGCAGCCCATGGGGGAAAACTTCAGAGCGGCTTTGTCCTTCAGAGATTATTGCCAGCTTAGGCAGGATGAAGAAGGAAGGAATAGTGGGGGCTCTAGCACGTAGAGTGAAGAGTTGCAACGTACCATTGGGAGGACACCTTTTCCCACGTATGATGGATCCACTAATTGCACGGCTCGGGATTGGGTGGAAAAGTTGGATACTTCTTTCCAGTTTGACCGAATAACGGAGGGGGAAGCCATCAAAATGGCTACCTCGCACTTGGAGGATGAGGGCACATAGGATTGTGGGGAGCTCATGGATACAACTAGTGTGACATAGGACTCACCCTTGTTGGAGACTTCCTTGACCGTGTCGGTTGACATCTTAGTGGAGAGAGTAGAGCCTACCCCAGTAGAGCCTCCATTGAGGTGATGACTGAAGTCGTGTCCGAGTTTTTGGGTGACAACCGCACGCAGCAGATGGGTGAAGTGCCAGGAGATGTATCCACCTTTGATGAGGCACTAAGAGGTACAAAGGTAGAGCAGGAGGACATTCCTTCTGTATGTCAGGATGAGGACTCTTCTTTAGATGAGTCCATGGGGTCATATGAGGATGCTTCTGGGGAGCATGAGGAGTCATGCAAAGATGATGATAGTAGGCCGGTTTCGTATTCCAGTGTGCATGTGGTATCGGGGGACTCTATGGGAGATATTCAGGATGATGAGTCACTTGTGATGATTTAGCTGGAGCAACTTATGGTACAGCTAGAGGGCACATTGGAGCATCGGAGCAGCCCCCTTCAGGCATACATAGATGGGGCTAGCGGCACGGTTGTGTCACCTTTGGCCATTGGAGAGAGAGAGATGGAGCTACCTAGTCAGATCTCATGCGTTGACTTGGATAGCGGGATGAGACGACTTGAGTTGCACAGGGTACAACATTTGCATGTCAGGGTTGCTCTAGGTGTAGTTGTTCACGCATTCGATCCCTCTCTTGGGGTTGGATGGTGAGAGTTTCTGAGTTGGTACCGGTGGAGTGGGTTATGGAGATGGTGATGCACCGAGGTGTAGCTCAGCAGGTGCTTCCAGGTACTGGGGTTACTAGAAGCCCCGACTGGCATTGGGATCCGCGCTGGACTACCCATCACTTCCCATGTATGCCAGTTGACTACGACCTGGAGGGTACAGTTGACCTAGCAGTTGAGCGTACACATTCACTAGGGGAGTTTCATCCAACACTAGTGTCCAACCAGTTTAGGTACAGACTTATTGAGTTTTCTTAGTATGAGGATTGTACACAGGATCACAGGATGATCAACATACTCTGGCAGGAGTTGGACAGAGGAGGGGGCATTGGTAGGCCACCAGACAGTGCCTTGTATGGAGCTGGGGATTCTTTGCATTTGTGTGGGGCACAGAGGACACATAGGAGCAAAGCAGGATTGACATCGCTACTGGTACCTAGGGAGATTCACTTCTTGGGTCCCTCAAGGAGGATTTGGAAGGGAGATCCATTCATTGGAGAGTATTATGATGCGGCAGTGGAGGTGATGGTATCGATCGAGTATGGGCCGACGCATATGGATACAACCTTAGGCCATCATACAATGGGACGTATAGGGGCATTCATCATTGGGCAATGGTTTGTAGATGGGCATGGAGATGCATGGGGGTGTGTTGTAGTATGTCAAACTGCATTGTGGAGTAGGAGTGCTTCCCATTGCATTGAGTACATGCAGGGAGTGACAGGTGTGGCGACGCAAGATGGACACATGACGGTACAAGACACTATAGCTGTTACCAGGGGTATCCATTGGTGTATAGGGGCAGGTTGCGGCATACAGTGGTAGGTCGAGGATTGCAGTGATACTTGGTGGTATGCAATGACACATGATGTGGAGCAGTGGTCTCTTGGAGTGTTACCTCCAAAGAGACATATCGACAAGAGCCGTAGGTGTACCTGGGATGCAGCTCACCTAGGATCGATGAGGATCTTTTTGAGCATGTGGAGATGCCATGTTTAGCAGAGTCAGGGCTACGAGCGTGTTATCAACAGATTCGAGGCAGAGAGAGTGTCATCTGGAGGATTACTCTTGAGCATTCAGGTAGACTCTTGGTCACACCCTTTGGGACATACATACCCATCATCTTCCACTATTGCTTATGGTCGTGGAGTGTTTGGTTGGTACCCCTTGACACCCTCCATTCAGGCAGCAGGGCATGGGAGGCTCACCCTAGACAATTGGATGAGGTACTGCATGTCATGAGCTGGGAGGAGACTCTCCAGTTGAGACAGTTGGTAGGTGCACGAGTTGATAGGTCCAGGCTTAGGGATGGCATGGCTGATTGCCAAGGTAGCATATGTTCCACCCATGGGCTCACATTTGAGGGACAGTGGATGATATATTTCTTCTACAGGAGGGTACGCAGACTCCGAGCAGTATCTAGGTGTATCAGCAGGAGTTGGGATAGTGGGTATCACGACGTGGTCTGGCAAGAGTAGGGCAGGTACACATGCGTGGGACAGACTCCTGATACTTGGGTTCTAGCCAGGGGACACATACAGGGGTCAGAGATGAGGGCCAGATGGGTTCTAGCAGGTAGCAACGCTACGCAGCAACATCCCGCGGGGAGTGGGAGTTGTGAGCTCCCCGTACAGTTGGGGGATCTAGGGGTTTGTTGGGCAGGTGGATCACTCCACTTTGTGATGAGCAGGGATAGGGCAGACAATGATCCAGTCCACCTTGGGTTTGACACGGGGGGGAGCACTGAGACCTCCATTGCATGGCGAGGCAGACTTATCATGTTGTTGCTCAGGGTCATGATCGACAGTGGAGGGGTAGATATCAGCATTATGGAGATGCCCGGGCAGGATGAGCTTTGCTTTCACAGATTTTTCGCCACAAGGCCCCAGGAGAGAGGGATACAGTCTGCGCACGATGGGGGGTATCTCATAGTCAGAGTGGTGCAGCAACAACATGGTGGCACCTCTACATGATTAGAAGGGGACCCGAGCATTACAACTCTACACAACTCGATAACCTCTAGGGGTGAGCTGTATACTGCATGGGGAGATCATGTAGATCTTCCATTGGGATTTCGCGAGTCACTGATGGAGTGGGGGACTTCATTAGCATGGTAGGATGGTGAGTGGAGTAGGTGGAGCTTCATGTTGGACAGGACGACTTGGGATCCTGGCATTGAGAGATCCCTTTATATCACAGTGATGCAGAGGACAGGGAAGATCCAGTGGCGCATCTGGGACCCAGGCACATTTGGCAGTGACAGTGGAGAGCGTCAGCTAGAGAAGAAGCTTGTTAAGGCAGTGCTTGAGGACAAGCAATTTTTGGCGGGGAGGACTGTAATATCCCCAAATTAGCAGTCAGCTAATTGGGATATTAATTTTGGCAAATCCTAATGTTGGGCAGAAATAAAGGGGTGCGGGGACCCATGAATAAAACATTAGAATAAAATCACTTTCCTAAAGTCACTGGGCAGATTAATTAAAATATGAAGTGGGGCCAATGAGGCCAAGTGACAGCGCAGGAGAGGAGGTACTTAGGACAGTGTAGTGGCAGTGTGGGGCCAGGTAGCGCAATGGCAGCATGGGAGAGGTAGTGCAGCGTAGCAAGGGACAGCGTGGCACAGAGGGACAACGCAACATAGGTGGGCCCAAGGGAGTTTAGGGTTCACAAGCATAAAAGTAGAGGAAGGTAGCCTTTCTCATTCATTCTTGCATCTTATGATTTTCTGTCTGTCAAGACTAGAGCACGCTTAAGCTGTTTAGCTGGGTCTGCAGTGCTGTTTAGCACAAGGGTGTCTCCGAGCGGTGATCCCAACCTCGTTCTCAGGGGACTTCGAGTGCTCGCTCAGGGGAGGAGCCATACCATCAGTTTTGGAGAGCAACAATACCATTTCAGCCTCAAGATTATGTAGTCACTTCCAGGGGCAGCACAGTCTTCTGGGGAGATTAAGCAGTCATAGAGAGGAGCATCATACGGAGGAGAGAACTTCACGAGATTTCAACCGAGAGATTGTGAGGGGATCATCCCTCCCATAGCTGAGTTTTTCAGAGAGTTGGAGGCCCTTCTTTCAGTGTTTTCATCAGAGAGGCTAGCGTACCCAGCGGGAGAGCATAGCCATCCCTAGAGGGTGAATCTTCGGGTTCAGCCTTTCCAGAATTCCTTCGCGGGTTTTTGTGGGTTTCTTGAGTAGAGTCCGGGGTTAAAGTCCCGGAATTTTCTGAGCAGTGTAGCAGGCCCTAGCGGCATTTCTTCGAGAGCAACATCAACATTTCTGGCAGATTGCAGTGTATAGCTATAGCCATACAACGTACCATCAGTGCGGGACTCCAGCATTGATTTCGAGGGCTTCTCTAGCTTGCCTTGAGCAAGCCCAGGTGCCTTCACTCCAACACCTCCATTGTACTCATTTCTAGCAAATTAATAAAATTGCTCAGCAGTATTTTATGGCAGCATTGGTGTTTTGATATCAATTTTTGTTTTGTTGTCTCCGTAATATCTTTTAGCCTGTTATTACTGTTATTTTCCCTTTTGGAATATTACACAAGTTATCAATGGGGACTTGGTTGACATTTGATGGTTGGGATACTTGGGAATGCAATGGTACAATAGGGCATATTGGAGCCAAGGGGGGCACATTGATGGTAGTTGTATTTGCAGAACTATGTGCCTCATGGTAATTTTGTCTCTAGCTTGCCTTGAGCAAGCCCAGGTGCCTTCACTCCAACACCTCCATTGTACTCATTTCTAGCAAATTAATAAAATGGCTCAACAATATTTTATGGCTCCATTGGTGTTTTGATATCAGTTTTTGTTTTGTTGTCTCCATAATATCTTTTAGCCTGTTATTACTGTTATTTTCCCTTTTGGAATATTACACAAGTTATTAATGGGGACTTGGTTGACATTTGATGGTTGGGATACTTGGGAATGCAATGGTACAATAGGGCATATTGGAGCCAAGGGGGGCGCATTGATGGTAGTTGTATTTGCATAACTATGTGCCTCATGGTAATTTTGTCCTGTACTTGTGCTTTGGTGGATTGTCCTGTTGCAGATTTGTTCTTGTTCATTTGTTGTGATGCACTGCACATTCTCAAAGCTTTGTTGACATGCCTTCATCAACTTATACTAGTACCTTTTGTCTTGGGATAGTTCAGTGATCTTTTGTGTTATTGTTTTTGATCCATGTGAATGTTTGTGGCCCTTGGTAGATGCTAATCACAATGGTGGGATTCGTATGGTTGACATTGATGTTTGTACTTGACTTGTTAACACATTTGCTATCTTTCATCTTCATCTCCATTTGTCTTTCTTTGAGTCCTTGGTGGACCCATCAACTATTTCCTCCTTAGGTGGCCAACCATCATTAGAATACCTATCACTGCCTCTAGTAGTGGCATCCATGTTTTGAGCTTTTGTGGTTGACCTCTTTGTGTTTGTTTGCACAGGGGGACGACACTTTCATTTTGGTCATATCTTTTGACATCTTTCTTTGGTTCACCTTTTGTTCTGTTTCACGTTCCATCTCAATGGTGACTCCCATCGTGGGAGAGTTTTTCTCTTCATCATCGAGGACATCAACAATATCTTGTGGAGGGACTTCTTTTTTGATAAATGCACAATTGGTTATCAAGGGAACAAATGGAGTCGTACTCGATGGATTTACCTTTGGTGCTCACAATGGGTCACTGTGGGGTACCTACATGGAGAGCTTGAACTATTGAAGCCATCTCTTGGACATTTACTAATGGAGAGTGGGTTGTAGCTTGAGGTAGGTGGGTATGAGGCTTCTTTATTACATCTTCTCTTTGGTCCATGATTGCTTGATTGTCATGACTCTCTACGGCTTTGGGAAAATGGGTTTTGCTATTTCAATATTGGGAATTGGGTTTTACTATACTTGTGGCACGAAAAGTTTGGCCCCTCTCTTCAATGGGCTAGGCATTGGTTTTAATGTTGTTTCCTTTCTTTCTTTGGTCCATCATTCATTGAGTATAGGGCTAATGACTAATGGTACAAATTGGAACTTTGTTGAATTTTTTGTTAGTCTCCTGTAGTTTTTTCTTAGGGAAGGGGAAGAAATTTGCTTGTTCTGATGTGATCGTGGTGGTCCCTGGTCAAATTTCTACTTATTTGACAACTGTTGGATTAAGAAGAAAGGGAAGGGGATTCATTGTCTAGTCTTTGCCTTCCATTATGGGTCCAACATCACTATTATTTCTCGTGGCCTCGAATTTTGACCATTTTTGATAGAGATAAGTCTAGTAGGGAATTGGAATTGATATTGAGTGGCTTCTGTCATTCGGTTATACCATGCATTGATGGCTCTATTGTTAAATTCCATGTTATTGACATCCTCTTGTAACCTCCATGGCTTGTAGGTTGTTGTCAAAATCAAGGCCTTTTCTGGTTGAAGTAGCTTGCGGCAAAGCTAACAAGTATCCATAACTGAAAGTTGGTATCTAAGTATATTCTTCATTAATGGCTTCTATAAATACATCTAGAAAGAATTAGCACCAATTTAGGCTTTATCTTCTGAATAAGTTTCTGTTGTTGACATGAAATCTAGATTTCACTCCCCCCTTTTTCTATTTCCTCATTATGCAACATGCAAGGATCTAGGCTGCCATTTGAATAGGTTTGGATTTGAAAGGTGCAATGTTAGCCCTGTTGTAGCCTATGTCTGTTCTGTGCTGAGTGTATAGGTCTTCCTTAGTGCCCTATTGTGGTTGGAAGGTTGTTTGGACCTTGGGTCCATCCATTGAAAGGCTTGGAAGATATTTAGACATGTTTAAGAGAAAAGCGATAAGGTTGGTTGAGCTACAACTTACCCTAGTGAACCATGCTTATCAAAAACTTAATACACGATCATTGTGGTGGCATAGAGCCAAATATGGGGATGTTCAATAGGTTTAAAACATATGAGACTCCCAAGCTTGAACCTTGTTAATGACTTCCAACTGTTTTACCCCTGTGCTAAGCTGAAACTCATGCATGCAAAATTCTTGCTTGAATTTTGGAAACAACTCCCCATTTGCGAAGTTGTGCTCCATTATTGGTTTATATCCAATTTTTGCCTTGAATTCTCCTTGCTAGTGAACTCTTACATCATTGGGGTCTACTTGGACAACATCCTTTTGGTCTGGTATGGTGCAAATTTTGAGCTTCGTGACATTTTGTATTTGGTTTGTCTCCCTTCTAGTGTATGCTATCAGGGCTTGAATTGTTTTCCAGATCTTTGCTTGTAGTTTCTAGATTTTCACATTTAGCAGTGGTGTATTCTTACTATATCTCAATCACTTAGTTACTGCTAAACTGTTGCATTGCAAAATAATTGAAAAGCTAGTGGAGTTATGCATGTACAAATTGAATGCATTGAATAATGGAGTTCAATCACCATTATGTGCCATGTGACCATATTGAGTGCGTTTACCATCAAATTCTTGCAATAAATTAACAAAATCCTATTATTGGGTCACCCATGAAACTGTTCAATTGTCATTATGAGTCATGTGACCACCATATCAAGTGCATCTACCATTGAATTTTTGCCATATTTTGACAAAATCCTAATATCATGTCATCCATGAAACTATCACATCAATCCTACCACTTACCCATTTTAACCCTATTTACACCCCTCGACATTTATGACCTAGACTTTGGGGTAATTTGACTTGTTAGGCATTGATGGAATACATTAGGTGATTTGGTGGCCTAGACTCTATGTTGGTTGACAATGTGATGCAACCTAAACTGTATGTACTCCCCTTTGAATTCTTTACTAGCTTTAATGGCTTATAGAAAATAACACCCCCAAATCCCTCTCCCCACCCCACCCCTGATGGAAAGAAAAAGAAAAAAGGAAAAGAAAAACTGGGTTCCAAAATTTCAAATTGAAATATACCAGTGAGTGGCTAAGCTCAATTGGAGACACTCCCAACAACATGGTTGTGTTCTATTATACTTGATGCAATATATTGATTGGCTCGTTCATGGGGTTGAGCTTTATTAACTCGACTAGACTATAGCAAAAATAAAAAGTGTATAGTACTCCAATGGTAGGAGTGGTGCAACTTAAGTCAATAAATGGGTGAAGAGTTTTAGGTGGGTTCCATTGACCCAACCTTTGTGGAATGTGCTATCTAGCTAAGTTAGATAAACAAATCTTGATTCATGGATGTTTGCAACAAGAAAAGGTCCTAGCCAATGCATCTTCAGTTTTCTCACATGCTTCAAGTGTTTATTGCCATAGTGCAGTACTAGGTTTCTCTTGATGAGAGTCTTGCTTTTGATATGATGATCATGCCATTTATTTTATTGCAACTTCTCCATTATCTAGTGGCATTGTGCAAGGAACTAGTCTTCCCTCAATCCCATTAGTTTTATAAGGCGACTCTAAATGGAAGCCTCCTTAGACAGATTGGTGTCTTGCATGGTGAGTATTTTGGGTATCACAAATTTTGCAGGGACTGTTGCCTTCTTACTATAAATAAGATTGAAGGGCATGTGCTTTTTTAGTTTCTTTGATGTTGTTCTACATACCCAAAGCAAAATTGGTATTCTCTCATTCCATTCATTGCAGTGACAACACAAACTTTTCTCAAGCCTTGTTCCAAAATCTCATTGAGTGCTTCAAACGTCCAATTTGCTTGTGGGTGATATGGGCTATGTTGATTTTGCAGCTCGAGTAGGTACTTCTAGCCTTATGTCTTGACTAGAAAGACCTTAGTTTTGTTAGTTTTTGTAACATCGGATGTGTTCTAGCCACAAAATTTGGTAGAGAGGCTAGAATACACGAGATCTCCAAATCCCATAAATCGTTTATGGAAATTCCAACTAAAGATGGCTTAATTAGATTAATAACCGATTTTTAAATATTTCATAAGTCTAAATTTAGGGAATATGGTTAATTAGTCATAATTAATTAAGTTAAGGTGAGAATAGTCTAGAAACTCACACGGATCAACTTCAAGATGATCTTAGCCCTTGATTAAGATTTAATCTTGGCTGTTCGAGTCCCAACAAAGGATTATAAGAAGTCGATGGGCACTTGGAGAAGACACTTCAATAGTTCGATTTCCTTGGCAGATCGATTTCCAGAGAGCAACAATAGTTGCTGAAGAGCCAGAGATTGAAGCAGAGTCAGCGAGGGGCAGAGATAGTGATCCAGATCCAGAGAGGCAGCAATAAAAGGCTGAGTTATTCCCAGTGAGGCAGTGTAGATGACTGTGCAATTGCTTCAGAAGAGAAGTTTGATTTGATTGGAGGAAAAATCGATTAAGCTTCTAGAGGCCGGGAAAGTCTTCCAGAGGGTCGGAGAATCAACTTCCTTAGCAGAGACAGGCCTACCAACTTCATTAGAGGCAATTCCGGGCTTTAGACGTCTAGGGGTTTGTGCAAGCATTGCGCAGAAGCTGATGCAGAGGGTCCAAGAGGACGCGTTTTCTGAAGGAAATTTGTGCCGCGGTTGTTTGTGGAGGAAGGGAAATTCCCTTAGGTAATTTGGGCTAGATTTATTTGCTATTTAGATTGTTAGTTGGGCATCCATAGATTGTACTTAGATTTCAGTGCTTCTTAATAATTAAAACCTTTCGCTGTTGCATCGGTTTTCCCACATTGGTTTTTTCCGGGGACATTTGTCCAAAAATAACTGTGTTAATTATTGTGTGTGCTAGTATTTTCTCAGTTTCCAGCATTATTATTTCCAAAGTTTTATTTGTGAAGGTTGTAGTGTGATTTATTCAGTATTTGTCGTAGCAAATAAATTGTAAAATTAATTAACAATTAGAAGACAAATTTTCAGTTGCTGCAATAGGATTTCAGTGTTGAATTTTCACATGGTATCAGAGCATGAGTGATCAACCGAGAAGCTCAGAAGCAAAGGTAATAATTTTTTTGTTCAAAGGGAACAACAGGCCGAAATTCTTAGAGGTTTCACAATTCCTTGACAGGGAAGCTGAATTGTTGGGGTGGAAATTCGATTATTCAGTTCCAAGGTTCTAGAAAAGCTGAGTTGCCGGGGATAAGGATTCCAGTAGTTAGAGGGAGCAACAACAACTTAAATTTTTGCTATGCAGATTTCTGGTTGGACATAGAGGGTTTTGCAGCAGCAGAGCCAACGTCAGGTGGAATAGAAAAGCACACACAACAAAGGGAAAATTTCTCTTAGGGAACTTCGAGTCTCAAAAGTTCGATTTTCTAAGGCAAATTGGCAGTAACAACTACTAGATCGGCTCATTCCAGAAGGGAGTGCGAGTAGCAAAGCTGCAACCAAGCAGAGGGAAAGAGGGAGTTTTCAACTTGATCAGAGATGGCCACAACAGGGCTTAGAGATCAGGATAGGTTGGATGGAGCTTCCAGCTATGTCATCTGGAAGACTAGGATATCCTTCCTTCTAGATGAATATGGCCTGAAAGCCTACATAGATAATGTGGTGGCATTTCCCCAGGATGCCGATCAACAGAAAGATTACAAGAAGGATTGATCTTGGATGGAGTCGGAGATCATATAGTCTCACATGTGGCAGACAAAGGTACAACCAAAAGATGTGGGATGCTCTCTCCATGCTATATCAACGTACTTCTGAGTAGCAAAATATGTTCCTGAAAGAAAAGCTAAGATGCATAAGGATGCAGAAGGGAGAAGGCATAGATCCCTCCCTCACTAGAATTCAGGAGGTTTCCTTCGTTCGAGATCAGCGTGCAGTTGTTGGAGCAACACGTCAACCATCAGAGCTAGTGTGATTGGCACTAAATAGTGTCTCGAAGGACTGGCAAGTATTTGTCCAAAGTATATTGGGCAGAGACACTTTGCCAAGATGGGATAGGATGTGGGCTGATTTGTAGCAAGAGGAGTTGAGGTGGGCTTCGTTAAAGAGCTCCATCAGTGGCAACAGTAACAACGGATTGAAGGGTGTGAAATGTGAAAATCTCTAAATCTAAGTTACAAAAATCCTACTGTAGAAATCTGATTTACATTACCTACTTGTTTTCATTAATTTATCAAGTTATTTTCTGAATACATTAAGAAAATATTAATGTAAATACACTGCAACCTACACAACTATACAGATCAAGTATTAAAAAATAAATAAAGTATTCAGACAAAGGACAAACTTATTTTCGGACAAATGTCCTCGGAAAAACCCAATGCAGGAAACCGGTGCAGCAGTTTTGAGGGTTTATATTATTAAGCAACAATAATCTGAGTACATCTAGGGTGCCATAATCTGGTTCAACCAACAGAGAATATCTGTGGCAGACATAAATAAATAGTGAGTTTTATCTGACACTGCAAGTCCCGGCTGATCCAGACAAGAAACTGGTGAAACCCAAGCTGCGTTTGCGCTGCCTCTGCGCACTAGATGCGTAGGCTTGCGTGGGTCTAGCTGTAGACTGCGTCACCCCTTCTCTGCACTGATCTTCCTCTCAGAAAATCGAGTTTCAGCCCCACCGGCTTAGAAATCCCGATCTCCAGCAATTTTTGGACCATCTCTTGGAGCCATTGCGTAGCCCCTGCGTGAGCCCTGCATGGCCTTGCATCACCGTCTCTGGGGTCTGCGTCACCTCTCTTGTTGGTTGCACTGGTTCCTCAGCATCTCTGCTGCCTCTCTGCTATGTACTCTTGGTCCTCCGACCAACAACAGTTTCTGCCCCTCACTGCTGCACTGAATCACTTAGATCTGATCTTCGTCCGAGCACTGCTTTGTCAGAAGAATTCGATCTCTAGATTCAGACTCTGTGTGTGTTCTCCAACTAACCCCAAGCCTTTCCTTTATACTTTTCCTGTCGATGAATCAACGACTATGATATAATCTCTAATCAACGGATAAGATTAGAAAAGACTTGATCTTCGTCACTTAGAACATTCTCACCCATACCTCCCCTGGTGGTTGTGCTGGTTCCTCTGCATCTCTGCTGCCTGTCTGCTATGTACTCTTGGTCCTTCGACCAACAACTGTTTCTGCCCCTCACTGCTGCACTGAATCACTCAGATCTGATCTTCGTCCGAGCACTGCTTTGTCAAAAGAATTCGATCTCTAGATTCAGACTCTGTGTGTGTTCTCCAACTAACCCCAAGCCTTTCCTTTATACTTTTCCTGTTGATGAATCAACGACCGTGATATAATCTCTAATCAACGGATAAGATTAGAAAAGACATTCTCACCCACATGTTAAATTAATTCACTTTAATTATTTAATTTCCCTAATTTTAGACTTACAGTCCCCATTAAAATAATTAATTATTTGAATAACTTAAGCTATGGGTGGAATTTCTCTAAACGATTTTTGGATCTTGGAGATCTCATGTGTTCTAGCCGCTCTACAAAGTTTAAGAGTTAGAGCACATCCGATGCTACCCAAAATTCAACACTCCCTCTTAGCAAGGAATGTGCTCTAGCAATACAGAAGCATCACCCTGATCCACGACATCGGTCCTTTGCGCTGCTGCCCCTCATCCACTGCGTTGCTGCTATCTATACTGCTGCCCATGTCACTGCTACTGACACTGCTGCATTTGTACTGCAACTCCCCCTCAAGTGTTGCATCATGCTGTCCATAGCATTGCCACTGCTAACTATTGCGTTGCAAGTCAGTCTGGATGCATCTCGATGGTGAAGTTCCCTCAGTTGCTAATTTTGTGTTGACCCTTTGATGCTTTGCACTGCTACTGCTCTGCACTACGCTGTTGAGGTCCATCAACAATTGCGCTGCTGCTGCATCTTCTCTAAGTTGCTTCAGTCTTCAGCGTCCTAGCTCTGCCACTGTTACCATCCCCCTCACACCAATTGACTCCAGTCAGCTTGCTACTGTCATTAAGGGCTCCCATAGCCGTATGTGATCCAAGAGTTTGGGCACCTCAAGGATCCTTCCCCTCCACTGTAGTTTAAAGAACTACACATCAATGTCGCCCCACCTCTTCTCTCGAGGCACATGAGCACTCATGGCAACATCATCATCATCCCCGTCATCGTCCTTTGCTGCAACAACCTTCGAATCAAAATCTTCTTTGCCCTTCTTCTTTTGAGGGCATTGTGTGGCGAAATGTCCTAATTCTCCACACTTGAAGCATCTTTGCTGCCCATGCTGTCCCTTAGATGCAAGAGCCACCTCTTCCTCTTCCTCCTTCTTGATCTTGATCCCTGCACTGCTGCTTCCTGCCTTGGTCAACCTTCTGATCTCTTCTTATCGAAGAGCTGCCCACATATCCTCCCAGTTTGGAAGAGCTGCTCTGCCCAAAATACCTTGGAGAAAGGTTTCCCAGTCTTCCATGACTGCTTTCAGGGCAGTCCTGACCACAAGTCCATCATCTGGTATAGCCCCTACGGAAGCCAGCTAATCTCAGATCGCTCACAATATAATAAGGAAGGGCTCAATTTCTTCTCGCTTCTGCATCTGAAACAATCTCGGTTGATTCTCAAGCAACATCCTCCCTTGGACGGAGGTTCCCTGGTACATCGTGGTTAAGGAAGTCCACATTTCCCTTGCTGTCTTCTTCTCGGCAATATGTGGGATCACATGATCCTTGATTCCGTCCATGATCATGTGTTTTGTCGTCGCTTGAGCCTCTTCGTACTTCTTGAGAGCATCAACATCAACAAGGACAACAACTGCATGCAAGACATGATCCTTGATGCGATAATCATCCAAAACTGACAGGATACTGGCCTTCTAGATGACAAAGTTGCATGCTCCATCCAACTTGTCTTGATCCCTCAGTCCATGTGCGACCATCTCTGCTCAAAAAATGTCGAACTGGTTCTCTTCACCCTCTTTTGCTGCTGCCCTAGAAAAACTCGGATATGGGTTTCTTTGGCGCTAGAAACCTTCTAAGGAACAAGCTCCCTCTGAATCTTGATTTCCTTCACGGAAATCCTTCCGCCAACTGATGTCGAATCAATCCTCTTTGATCACTCTTTGTTGCTGATCAACACTGGATCTAGAATTCTTGGCAAGAAGTCTTCTGAGGAACTGTTTCCCTCTACTTTCCCACTGCCCCACTAGACAATGTTATGCACCAACAAAAACAATGCCCCACCAATAGCTCCCGAAGAAAATCGAACTACTCTTCCAGCCTCGACAACTGGAAAGACGGAGGCTCAAAACCTCTGCACTGGCCCAACAAGCACTGCGCTACCTCTGCGCAACTACAACATCACCCCAGTTGGCTGACGTAGGCTCTGCGTGAGCCCCTCTGGTGACTGCGTCACCCTTCCTTGCCTCTTTCTGGATCTGCGTTGTCACTCAGGACAACTGCCTTCCTGCAATAAATTTCCTTCGTCTTTTGCTGATGGCTTCAATGCTACTTGATCTGCAACAAGCTCTAATACCATGTGAAAATTTCTGAATCTAAGCTACAAAAATCCTACTGCAGAAATCTGATTTGCATTGCCTTCTTGTCTTATTAAATTACAAGTTTTTTTTTTTTTTTGTCTGAATATTCTATAAAAATACGAACGCAAATACACTACAACCTACATAACTATAGAAATCAAGTACTGAAAAATAAATGAAGCATTCAGACAAAGGACACACTTATTTTCGGACAAATGTCCTTGGAAAAACCCAATGGGTCTAGCTGAAGACTGCGTCACCTCGTCTCTGCACTGATTTGCTTCTCAGAAATTGAATTTCAGCCCTGCCGGCTTAGAAACCCCGATCACCAGCGATTTTTGGACTGTCCCTTCGAGCTACTACGCAGCCTCTGCGTGGGCTTGCATCACCCTCTTTGGGGTCTGCATCACCTCTCCTGGTGGCTGTGCTGGTTCCTTTGCGTCTCTGCTGCCTCTCTGCTATGTACTCTTGGTCCTCCGACCAACAATTGCTTCTGCCCCTCACCGCTGCACTAAATCACTCAGATCTGATCTTTGTCTGAGCACTGCTCCGTCAGAAGAATTCGATCTCTAGATTCAGACTCTGTGTGTTCTCCAACTGAACCCAAGCCTTTCCTTTATAATTTTCATGTTGATGAATCAACGATCGTGATTTAATCTCTAATCAACCACTAAGATTAGAAAAGACTTGATCTTCGTCACTTAGAACATTCTCACCCACATGATAAACTAATTCACTTTAATCATTTAATTTACCTAAATTTAGACTTAGGGTCCCCATTAAAATAATTAAGTATTTGAATAACTTAAGCTCCGGGTGGAATTTCTCCAAACGATTTCTGGTTCTTGGAGATATCATGTGTTCTAGCCCCTCCACAAAGTTTCGGAGCTAGAGCATATTCAATGCTACCCAAAAATCAACATGAAAGAGGAGGAGAATGTGGCTCTAGCATCGAAGGGTCCCATTCATGCGCAGGGGGAGCAGAGAAAGAAGAAGAAGGACTTGTCAAAAGTTAAGTGCTTCAGATGTGGTGAGCTCGATCACTACAACACATAGTGTCCTCTCAGGAAGAAGGACAAGCAAGTGAAGCAGGATCAACAGGCAGCGTCTGCAGAAATAGACAAGCCTTCCTCTATGCTAGAGGAAGAGTTTTCTATGTTCATAGATATACCTCCAAGAGTGAGGTTGGGTGATTTGGTGTTGTAGCCCTAGAGAGCTACAAAGATCGGGCAGGGTCCTTGAAGAGTCCAGCTCATGGATCATTACTTGGCTATGGGGGCCCACATTATTCATTAGCAAGATGGATTAGTGTCAGAGGTGCAATCAGATTCCAGAGTGACAAGTGTAGACTAGTAGCAGTCAAATACTGGGGGGCACAGTGCAGAATTGGCAGCACTGTAGAGTCACGTGCTTTAGATGTGGTGAGCTCGGTCACTACAACACATAGAGCTCGGTCACTACAACACAGTGTCCTCTCAAGAAGAAGGACAAGCAAGAGAAGCGAGATCAACAGGCAACATCCACGGAAATAGACAAGCCTTCCTCTAAGCTAGAGGAAGAGTTTGCTATGTTCGCAGATATACCTCCAGAAGTGAGGTTGGGTGATTTGGTGCTGTAGCCCCAGAGAGCTACAGAGATTGGGCAGGGTCCTTGAGGAGTCCACCTCATGGATCATTACTTGGCTACGAGGGCCCACAATATTCAGTAGCAAGATGGATCGGTGTCAGAGGTGTAGTCGGATTCCAGAGTGACAGTTGTAGACTAGTAGCAGTCAGACACTGGGGGGCATAGTGCAGAGCTGGCAACAGTGCAGAGTCAGCAACAACACAAAGTCTTCAGTGGACAATGCAGTAGCTAGTAGTAGTTAGAGGCTTGGGTGACAGATGCATCATACTGAACATAGTTTATTCAGCATTTCGGATGCTTCTCAGTTGCAGTTGCAACAACAACAGATGAGAGAGAGCTGCAGTGCAGATGCAGCATTGGTAGCAGTACCACAGGGTCAGCAACAACACAAATGCAGTATCAGAGTTGCGCAGTGGTTGGTGGACAGTATGGCTGGGCATCAATAGCGTGACAGAGGATGATACATAAATATAGTGTTTTAGTTGGGTGTGCAGCACTAGAACACAATCCTCGCTAAGAGGGAGTGTTAGTTTTTGTAGCATCAAATGTGTTCTAGCCATGAAACTTGGTGGAGAGGCTAGCACCCAGAAATCGTTTATGGAAATTCCACCATATTATCAACCGATTTTTGAATATTTCCGAAGTCTAAACTTAGGGAATATGGTTAATTAATCAGAATTAATTAAGTCAAGGTGAGAATAGTCTAGAAACTCACACATATCGACTTCAAGATGATCCTAGCCCTTGATTAAGATTTAATCTTGGCTGTTGGGGTCCCAACAGAGGATTATAAGAAGTCGATGGGCACTTGGAGAAGACACTTCAGTGGTTTGATTTCCTTGGCAGATCGATTTCCAGAGAGCAGCAGTAGTTGTTGGAGAGCCAGAGATTGAAGCAGAGTCAATGAGGGGTAGAGACAGTGATTCGGAGGAAGTTTTTGTGATCGAGAGAGGCAACAACAAGGGGCCGAGTTATTACCGGTGAGGTAGCGCAAAGGACTTCATAGTTGCTTCAGAGGAGCAATTTAGTTTGGCTGGAGAAAAAATCGATTAAGCTTTCAGAGGCCGGGAAAGTCTTCCAAAGGGATGGAGAATCAGTTTCCTTAGTAGAGACAGGCATAACGACTTCATCATAGGCAGTTCTAGGCTTATGTCCGAGGGTCTGCACATGCACTATGTAGAAGTTGACGCATAGGGTCTAGGAGGACGAGTTTTCAGAAGGAAAGTTGTGCCTGGGTTGCTTATGGTGAAAGGAAAATCCCCTTAGGTAATATTGGCTAGATTTACTTGCTATTTGAATTGCTAGTTGGGCATCCGTAGATTGTACTCAGATTTCACTGCTGCTTAATAATAAAAACCCTCAGCTGCTGCAATGGTTTTCCCAGATTGGGCTTTTTCAAGGACATTTGTCCAAAAGTAAATGTGTTAATTATTGTGTGTGTGCTAGTATTTTCTCAGTTTCCAACGCTATTATTTCCACAATTTTATTTGTGAAGGTTGCAGTGTGATTTATTCAGTGTTTGCCGTAGCAAATAAATTGTTAAATTAATTAACAATTAGAAGAATAATTTCCAGTTGCTGCAATAGGATTTCAGTCTTGAAATTTTCACATGGTATCAGAGCATCAGTGATCAGCCAAGAAGCTCAGAAGTGGAGGTAAGAATTTCACTGTCAAGAGGGGAACAAGAGGTCAAAATTCTTAGAGGTTGCACAGTTCCTTGACAGGCATGCTGAATTATTGGGGTAGAAATTCGATTTTCAGTTGCAGGGTTGCAGAAAAGCCGAGTTGCCTAGGATAATGATTCCAGCAGTCAGAGAGAGCAACAACAACTTAGATTTTCACTGAGCAGATTTTTGGTTGGATGCAAAGGGTTTTGCAATAGCAAAACCAACGTCGGGTGGAAGAGAAAAGCACACACAACAGAGGGAAAATTTCTCTCAAGGAACTTCGAGTCTCAGAAGTTCAATTTTTCGAGGCAGATTAGCAGTAGCAGCTAGCAGATCTGCACATTCTAGAAGGAAGTGCGAGTAGCAGAGTTGCAACCAAGCAGAGGGAAAGAGGGAGTTTTTGACTTGATCAGAGATGGCCATAGTAGGGCTTAGAGATCAGGATAGGTTGGAAGGAGCTGCCAACTATGTCATCTGGAAGCCTAGGATATCCTTCCTTCTAAATGAATATGGCTTGAAAGCCTACATAGATAATATGGTGGCAATATCCGAAGATATCGATTAGCAAAAAGAATACAGGAAGGAGATGTCGAGGGCAAAGCGGTTGATCTTGGGTGGAGTCTGAGATCATATAGTCTCACATGTGGCAGACAAGGGTACAACCAAAGAGATGTGGGATGCTCTCTCCACGCTATATCAAGTTACTTCCGAGCAGCGAAAGATGTTCCTTGAAGAAAAGATGAGATGCATAAGGATGCAAAAGGGAGAAGGCATAGATCCCTTCCTCACTAAAGTTTAGGAGGTTCGAGATTAGACTAGAGCTGTAGGGGCAACACCTCAACCATCAAAGCTATTGCGATTGGCACTAAACAGAGTCTCGGAGGATTGGCAAGTATTCGTCTAAAGTATATTGGGGCAGAGACACTTTGCCAAGATGGGAAAGGATGTGGGCCGATTTGCCGCAAGAGGAGTTGAGGCGGGCTCTGTTAAAGAGCTCCATCAGTGGAACTAGTAACAACGGATCGAAGGGTGTGAAGGAGGAGGAGAATGTGGCTCTAGCGTCGAAGGGTCCTAGTGAGGGGCAGAGGGGAGCAGAGAAAGAAGAAGGACCTGTCAAAGGTCAAGTGCTTAAGATGTGGTGAGCTCAGTCACTACAACACACAGTGACCTCTCTGGAAGAAGGACAAGCAGGAGAAGCAGGATCAACAAGAAGTGTCTGCGGAAATAGACAAGCTATCCTCTAGGCTAGAGAAAGAGTTTCATATGTTCATAGATGTTCCTTTAGGAGTGAGGTGGGGTGATTTGGTGCTGTAGCTCTCTAGAGCTACAAAGATTGGGCAGGGTCCTTGAGGAGAACACCTCATGGATCATTACTTGGCTATGGCGGCCCACTGTATTTGGAGCAGGATGGATCAATGTCACAGGTGCAGTCAGATTCCAGAGTGACAATTGCAGACTAGTAGCAATTAGATATTGTGGGGCACAATGCAGAGTTGGAAACAGTGCAGAGTCTTCAGTGGGCAATGCAGTAGCTAGTAGCAGTCAGAGACTCGGGTGACAAATGCATCATACTGAACATAGTTGATTCAGTATTTCCGATGCTTCTCAGTTGCAACAACAACAAATGAGAGGGATTGCAACGCAGATGCAGTTTTTTCAATAATACGACAGGGTCAGAAGCAACACAAATACAACATTAGAGTTGCGCAGTGGTTGGTGGACAATATGGCAAGACATCAACAATGTGCAAAGGATGATTGTTAGGTCCCTATATTACTAGTTTATTCCCTTATTGTTATTAGTGTAGCCCCCTTATTGTTATTGTTGTACCCCTGTAACCCAATATTGTTATTATTGTGCCTTTACATTATTATTGTTAGGTCGGCTAGGATTATATTGTGGCCCCATGGACTCTTATATATAGAAGGAGGTTTTGGTCATTTGTAGCATCCAAGAATTGTTCATTTATGTAATGTATTGGAGGTTGCCCCCTCGAAGTGGCTGATTTCTAAGGCGTTGATCTCTCTTTTCTTCTATATTTGGAGCTGGTTTCATAGCAGTTGGTATCAGAGCTTTGGTTTCTAGGGTTTCACTGCTCCAAACAAGTCATTGTGGCATTTTCGCTATAACTTTTTTTCTACGAAGATTCAGAAGCTGAAATTTTTAGAGCGCGAAGAAGAAATCTTGAGGAACGCCGTGGAAAAAATTCAGATCTTGGTTCGCAATATTTTTGGAGATATGATCTGTGGAATTAGGGCTTTTTCAGGCTCCTGAATTTAACCTAAACAGGTCATCGTGGTATTTTTGCTATAAATTTTTTTCTACGAGGGTTCAGAAGCTGAAATTTTTACAGAGTGAAGTCGAAATCCTGAGGAATGTCGTGGAAAAATTTCAGAGCTTGATTCGCAATATTTTCGGACATATCATCTGTGGAAGTTAGAGTTGTTTCAGGCTCCTGAATTTCATCTCAAAGAGGTGACTGTGGAAAAATCGTCATAACTCTCTCTCTGAGCATCAGATTGGAATTTTGTAAAAAGTGGCCGCAATTAGACGGATTGAAGTTTCCTTTGTATCAATTTCAGAGCAAAGGAGGAAACAGTGAGACGTGGCACGTCGTACAAGTTCGGTCTGCTGAACCAGTCCATAATTAGGTCATTGTGGGAGATTGGGTATAACTTTTCTTTGAAGAATCCAAATCAGGTCAGAACTGTGGCATTTGAAAGAAGCTTCAGAGGGCTATTACAGGGCCGAATTTCCAATATTGAAGATCCGAAATCACAGAGATAATTCAGTTTCAATCTTGAGCTCCTCAAAAGTAAGAAAAAGGTGTGTATTTTTTTCGAATTACATACGTCTTGTGTGAGAAATCAGTTTGAATTGATTCCAAGGGCATATTATAGCATAGATATCAGTATTGGGTTCTAAAATGCCACCTTAAAAGAATTCAACACCCATTAAGCCTTCAAAAGGCTCTACTATGACTCATGAAAATGACGAAATACGACATGAAATATCAAAATTACAAGCGCAAGTGCACCAAATTTCTCTCTCGCAAAGAGAAACAAAAAATAAGATGGATGGAATGGAAGCTAGCATGGAAGCTAAGATGGATGCCATGGAAGCTAAGATCGATGAAAAAATGAAAGACAACATGGAAAACATGAAGAATGATCTAAAAGCAGACATGGAAGGTTTGAAAAAGTTGATACAAGAAACGTTTCCTAATGGCGAAAAAATAGTAGAGAAAACTCATGATGAGAACAAAATAAATGTTAATCACGATTTCATAAACTCTAATGTTGGATGGAAGAACCACCATATTCCAAAAATGGATATAAGTGTGATGGCAAGGATCCCGTAACATGGATACTATAGATGGAGCAATATTTTGATCTCAATAATGTGCAAAACACTCAAAAGGTACGCATCGCAACTTTACATTTAGAACAAAATACATTTGTATGGTATCGATGGCTTTGCTCCTGTAAAAAAATTGTCACTTGGTCAATTTTTACGGAGGAAATGATAACACATTATGAGATACAAAAAGCAACACCTTCTTTAGCCAATTGATAAATCTCAAACAAAAGGGTTCAATGGTGGAGCACATTAAGGACTTCCAAAAATTGAATATAAGGGTAACTGATATTCCAGAGGAACACAGGATTGATGTCTTCATAGGGACTTTAAAGGATAACATACAACATGAAGTTCGCGTTTGGGAACCTGATTCATTGGAAAAGGTATTTAGGTTGGCAAGAAAAATTGAATGTAAAATTATGGCGACAAGGAAGCCTACCACTCACATATATAAAGATGGAAGTGTTGCTACTCCTAGACTTCCACAACCTACAAGGTTGACACCACAACAATTGGAAGAAAAAAGAGCAAAAGGGCTTTGCTACAGTTGTGATAGAAAATATACTAAAGGTCATAAGTGTGCTGAGAAGAAATTATTTTACATAGATTGTGAAGAGGAAGAAGAAAATGAACAAGAAGAGGATATACACCGGGAACCAACCCTAGAAGAGGAAGAAATGAATCCGACCATATCGTGTAATGCACTGGCGGGAATTACCACTCCTCAAACTCTCAAGATACAAGGACAAATCAAGAAGAAAAAGGTAATAGTGTTGATTGATTCAGGTAGCACCCATAATTTTATTCATTGTAAGGTAGCCAAGGAATTAAATTGTTTCCTATACCCAGCACCAGAATGTCAAGTGATGGTTGCAAATGGAGGAACTATAAATTGCTCTAAAAAATGCCATAATATCAAGCTAACCATGGGGGAATATGTATTGAATAGTCCAATGCTTTCCATTCCAATGGGAGGTGTTGATGTTGTACTAGGAGTACAATGGTTACAATCTTTGGGGACGGTAGCTTTTAATTTTCAAGAACTTTTCTTGAAATTGTTTTCAGAAGGAAAGGAAGTCGAATTACGAGGTATCGCAAGGAAGCCGGGACATATAATAAGCTCTAATGTCATGACAAAGCTTCTGAAGAAAGAACAACGAGGCGTAATTGCACAATTATGCTCACTAGAAGTTCCAACATCAAAATCATCTAGTTTTGTAGATCTCCAAAAAGCCTTGGACAATCATTCCAAGGTGTTTGAAACTCCCAAAGGACTCCCACCTATTCGTGATCATGATCATGCTATTCATTTGATTCCAGGAAGTGTTTCTCCAAACATCAGGCCTTATAGATATCCTTATGTCCAAAAGAGCGAAATTGAACGTATGATTGCAGAAATGTGAGGCTGGTATAATTCAACCTAGTCAAAGTTCTTTCTCTGCTCCAGTAGTATTGGTGCACAAGAAGTATGGATCATGGCGCATGTGTTCAGATTATAGGGAGCTCAATAAGCTCACTATTAAAGATAAATTTCCCATTCTTGTGATTGATGAATTATTGGATGAATTACATGGAGCAATTTATTTTACCAAGTTGGATCTTCGTTCACGATATCATCCAATTAGAATGAAGATTGAAGATATTCCGAAAACAACATTTCGAACTCATGAGGGTCATTATGAATTTTTGGTCATGCCTTTTGGCCTTACCAATGCACCTTCTACTTTTCAAGGGTTGATGAATTCCATTTTCAAACCTTTCCTTAGAAAATTTGTGCTAGTATTTTTTGATGATATACTAATCTATAGCAGGTCTTGGAAGGATCATGTTCAACATGTTGAGAGGGTGCTCAAACTATTGCAGGAGAAACAATTATATGCAAAAACATCCAAATGTTTCTTTGGAGTACAAGAGGTGGAATATCTGAGTCATGTTGTATCTCATGAGGGTGTTAAGGTAGACCTTAACAAAATTAAAGCCATTAAGAAATGGAAAGTCCCCACAACCATAAAGCAGTTGCGAGGATTTCTCGGGTTAACAGGGTATTATCGCAAGTTTGTTAAGAATTATGGGAGAATAGCAACACCTCTAACAACATTATTGAAGAAAGATACATTTTCATGGACTCCTGAAGCAACTAAGGCCTTTGAACATCTTAAAGAGGCAATGTGCCTAGCACCGGTCTTAGCTACGCCAAATTTCACAAAAACCTTTATTGTGGAATGTGATGTCTCAGGAAATGGAATTGGTGCTGTTTTAATGCAAGAAGGAAGACCCATTGCTTTTGAAAGTCGTCCAATCAAAGGAAAGTATTTATAGAAAGCTATTTATGAGAAGGAAATGTTAGCAATACTACATGCACTAAAGAAATGGCGGCCTTACCTAATGGGAAGACAATTCAAGGTAAAAACTGATCATGATAGTCTTAAACACTTTTTGGAACAAAGACTATCTTCAGAAGAGCAGCAAAAATGGGTCACAAAGATGTTGGGTTATGACTTTGAAATAATCTACAAAAAAGAGAAGCTAAATGTTGTTGCAGATGCACTCTCAAGAAAGAATGAAGAGGTGGAAGCATTGCTTTGTGCCATTTCTATTATCCAACCAGATTGGATAACCGAAGCAAGGGATGGATGGAAGAAGGACGAAGAAGTGTGGACACTTATTCAAAAGTTGCAGCAAGATCCTAGTACATCTGATACATTTAGTTGGAAGAATGATTCCTTATGGTACAAAGATCGCTTATATCTTTGTAAGAGTTCCCAACTAAAACTAAAGATTCTTTTGGAATTGCACACTTCTCCTTTAGGAGGACACTCAGGATTTTTAAAAACTTACCACAGGGTGAAGAAAGATATTTTTTGGGATGGCCTTAAATCTGATATTCAAAAGTTTGTAGTGGAATGTTTGGTTTGCCAACAAAATAAAGTTGAGACAATTAAGACCCCGAGTCTTCTATAACCTTTATCCATTCCAAGTCAACGTTGGGAGGAGATTTTAATGGATTTTATCACAGGTTTATCCAAGTTCAAAGGAAAGAGTGTCATCATGGTGGTAGTTGATAGACTTACCAAGTATGTACACTTTTGTGCATTATCTCATCCATTTAAAGCAAGTACAGTTGCTACTACATTTATGGACACAATTCAAAAGCTACATGGAAACCTAAAGATTATTGTGAGTGACAGAGATCCCATTTTTACTGGAAATTTTTGGACAGAGTTTTTCTTGTTTGGGTACTCAACTAGCTCATAGCTCATCTTATCATCCTCAATCCAATGGTCAAACTGAGATAGTGAATAAATGTTTGGAAGGATATCTTCGTTGTTTTGTATCTGATAAACAAACAAAATGGGTCACTAGGTTACCTCTCGCTGAATGGTGGTATAACACTTCCTTCCATACTGCAGCAAAAATGACCCCGTTTATGACACTTTATGGATATCATCCACCGTCCATCACATCATATTTAAGAGAAAATTCTAAGGTTCAAGCAATGGAAGATAACATCGAGCATCAACAAGAAGTTCTCCAACTCTTAAAGGATAACCTAAATTTGGCACAAAATCGAATGAAACAAGAAGCAGATCAACATCACAGTGAGAGAAGTTTTGATGTAGGAGACTGGGTATTTTTACGACTACAACCATACAAACAAATGTCCCGCAAGCAAGCTAAGAAGAATAATAAACTATTGCCAAAGTACTATGGTCGTTACAAGGTGTTGCAAAAGATTGATACTATGGCATACAAATTGGAGCTTCCTGCTTCTTCACGAGTGTATCCAGTTTTCCATGTTTCATGTTTAAAGAAGGTTATAGGTGAAAATCTTCCAGTTCAGACAATATTGCCAGCATTGATGAGGAAGGAAAAATCATATTGGAACCTGAAGTGGTCACGGAAACAAGAACTGGATAACTACGAAATCGATCAATTTCAGAGTATCTCATCAAGTGGAAGAATTTACCCAATGAAGATTTTACATGGGAGGACGAGAATTTTATACAGAAGCACCCAGAGCTACTCAAGTGTTGAGGACAACACTTTTTTGAAGGAGAGGGGCATGTTAGGTCCCTATATTACTAGTTTAGTCCCTTATTGTTATTAGTGTAGCCCCCTTATTGTTATTGTTGTACCCCTGTAACCCCAGTACTCTTATTATTGTGCCCTTACATTATTATTGTTAGGTCGGCTAGGATTATATTGTGGCCCCATGGACTCCTATATATAGGAGGTTTTGGTAATTTGTAGCATCCATGAATTGTTCATTTATGTAATGTATTGGAGGTTGCCCCCTCGAAGTGGCTAATTTCTAAGGCGTTGATCTATCTTTTCTTCTATTTTTGGAGCTGGTTTCATAACAATGATACAGAGACAGAGTGTTGTAGTAGGGTGTGCAACACTAGAACACAATCCTCACTAAGAGAGAGTGTTAGTTTTTGTAGCATCGGATGTGTTCTAGCCACGAAACTTGGTGGAGAGGCTAGAATACATGAGATCTCCAAAACTTATAAATGTTTATGGAAATTCCACCTAGAGATGGCTTAATTAGATTATTAACCGACTTTTAAATATTTCCTAACTCTAAACTTAGAGAATATGGTTAATTAATCAAAATTAATTAAGTCAATGTGAGAATAATCTAGAAACTCACACGGATTGACTTCGAGATGATCCTAACCCTTGATTAAGATTTAATCTTGGTCATTGGAGTCGCAACAAGGGATTATAAGAAGAAGTCGATGGGCACTTGGAGAAGACACTTCAACAGTTCTATTTCCTTGGTAGATCGATTTCCAAAGAGCTAGAGATCGAAGCAAAGTCAGTCAGGGGCAGAGACAATGATCCGGAGGAAGTTTTCTATATCTAGAGAGGCAACAACAAGGAGTTATTCCCAGTGAGGCAGCGCAAAGGACTATGTAGTTTCTTCAGAAGAGCAATTCAATTTGGCTGGAGGAAAAATCGATTTACCTTCTAGAGGTCGGAAGGTATTCTAGAGGGTGGGAGAATTAGTTTCCTCAGCAGAGATAGGCATAATGACTTCATTAGAGGCAGTTCCGGGCTTAGACGTCCACGAGTATGCGCAAGCAATGTGCAGAAGCTAACGTAGAGGGTCCAGGAGGACGAGTTTTCTAAAGGAAAGTTGAGCCAAGGTTGCTTGTGGAGGAAGGGAGATTCCTTTAGGTAATTTTGGCCAAATTTACTTGCTGTTTGGATTGCCAGTTGGGCATCCATAGATTGTACAAATATTTCACTGCTGCTTAATAATAAAAATCCTCAGCTGCTGCACCGATTTTCCCACTTTGGGTTTTTTGGGGACATTTGTCCAAAAATAACTGTGCTAATTATTGTGTGTATGTGTGCTAGTATTTTCTCAGTTTCTAGTGCTATTATTTCTGCAGTTTTATTTGTGATTGTTGCAATGTGATTTATTCAGTATTTGCCATAGCAAATAAATTGTTAAATTAATTAACAATTAAAAGAATAATTTCCAGTTGCTGCAATAGGATTTTAGTCTTGATTTGTTCACAAGTTTTGCCTCTTTAGGAGCTTGGATACGACATGCCTTGGATACGACATGCAAGGCATGCATATCAGTTGCATCCGACATGCGGAGTGTTCAAGTGAGTTGCATACATGCGGATGTGTTGCACGCGACATGCATGAGCTATGCATTTAAAGCAAGCTAAACTTATGACTAGTACTTGAATTAAAGTAAAGAAAGCTAAAGATAAGAAAGTTAGCTAAAACTAAGTAACTTATCTTCAGTTAACTTGATGAGGTTATTTTGGCCATTGATCTTAGCTTATAAAAATTATAAATTGAGCCTAAGGGTTGAGGAAAAGACACAATAATAACACATGTTTGAGAGCAATATTTTAGTGAGCGTGTGTTGGGTCCAAGAGAGTGCAAAGAGGCTAGAGATCCATAGCTGCAAGAGAGGGAAGATTTGCTAGATCATAGAGTATTGTAATATGTATTTTCTCAGTTGGGCCATTATCCTAGGACGAAAGCCCAAGTGGGTGTTGAATTTTATTCACGAAGAAGTGATTTGTTGGGAATAAATTTGTTTGCGATTCAAGTCGTAATTTGCTTCTGCTGAATATTATGTGTTAGGAATCTATTGCTTGGAATTAAATGTTGGGTGCTGGGTTTGTGTAAAATCTAACATGGTATCAATGCTAACACTCTGAATCGATCTCAGAATCACAAGTGTCAGGTTTGTACTGGATCAATGAAGCTAAGTTTGGTTGTGATCGTATGAACAAAAATTATTTTAGGGGCCAAATTAAATTGTGGCTAAGAGGAATTTTTTTTTATGAGTTGAATTTTTTCAGGGGCGAGTATCCAGCTCTATTGGATCGAATCCAAAGTATTGTAATTTGTATTTTCTTAGTTGGGCTATTATCTCAGGATAAGAGCTCAAGTAAACTCTGAATTTTATTAATGAAGAACTGATTTGTTGGGAAGAAATTTGGTTGTGATTCAGGTTGTAATTTCCTTCTGCAAAATAGTATGTGTTAGGAATCTATTGTGTGTTTATTTAGTAATTTATTGATTGGAATTAAATGTTGAGTGTTGGGTTCTTGTATAATCTAACATGGTATTAGAGATAACACTCTGAATTGATCTTGGAATCGCAAGTGTTGGGTTTGTGTTGGATTGCTGGAGCTAGGTTCAATTGTGATCGTATGAACAAAAGTTTTTTTAGGTGCCAAAGTAAATCAACCGACTGAGAGGAATTTTTTTTATGGGTCTAAATTTTTTTCAAGGCCGAGTTAGAGAAGCAATAATAAGAAAAATCATTATCAAAATAAGAGGCTGATTTAAATTAAAAAAGGAGTCGGCAACTGTGGTGGTCGATTGGCCAACTGACCAACTTGTGGAATCCATCGTCATCCAATAGAGAAAAGAGAGGTGTCACGTAGGGCAACCATGAGCAGAACGTGTAGTCAAGTGTGACCGAGATAGTCGAAAAGCCTGTGGAATCCGTCACCATCTAGATAGACAAGAGATCAACGAACAATGAAGTTGAGGCATCAGGTAGCATGGGACACGACGACCAACAATTGAGGTTGAGACAGGGATCAATTGTGTGAACAATTGCAACAGAGCTAACCGGATTTGGCACAACGACCAACAGAGTGGGTTGAGGTTGCGACGTGAGGCATCAAACAACAAGGACTGGCAACTTGAGTAATGGGGCCGCAACAACCATTGGGATCAGTAGTGGGCATGATCACAAGCCACTACAAGGGCTGTTGCAAAGTAGTGGTAGCGAGGGTGACCGAGAGTAGACAACAATGTAAGGAGACAACTTCAAGAGGATTGGCTAACAATAGTCAAGCCAACGGTCGGGGAGCAGGCGCTGAACGCAAACGAGAAGGTTGACTAGTGGCAAACCGTGTGAGTGGTAGCCATGAGGGGCGAGGGCTTTTGTAGGAGGTGGTCTGCTATGAGAACTAGCCAGGGGTGGTGGGCTGGGCACAAGGAACAACATGCAATTGCCATAGAAAACATTGCCCAATGGCATGTCGACATGGGTAGTTTCAAGTCATGGGAAAAAGTTGCTAGAAAGGTAACATGTGTTATCAGGATTGGACCGAACCAGTTTGAACTGCTCGGTTCTACCATTTTGAGGAAAAAACCGGTTCGGATCAATGACTTGAACTGTTTTTGGCCGGTTCAATGCGAAACTGCCCGAGTCAACATTGAACCAACCATTTTCATCGAACCAGCCGGTTCGGTAAAGTCGCGTAGAACGCAACAAGTGGGGCCTATTTTGTTTTTTTTCTTTCAATTTTTGTCTTAGTTGTGCACTAGCCCATAATAGGTGCCTATTATTTAGACCTATGGCCATACTATTGCTATGCAACTCATGGTAATTTTAAATTCTTAAAGTAAAAGGATAAAAATGAAAGATAAAGGTTTATTTAAATTTTTAACGTTACCATGAAATGACTCAGGATTTTTGAGAGTGATTTCAACCTCATTGGATTTCATATGCAAAAAGTAGAATTTTAGATCTCACTCAAAATCCAATAGACTAAATAGTTTTTCAGGATTTTAGGATTGGGGGTTTGCAATGTTTCCATTGGATTTTGTCATGTATGATGGTATTGAACTAGCATTTAATCAAAGAGCACCAATCCCTCTTTGTACTTTGATGTTAGTGGCATTGATTCTTGAACTCTTCTATCATGATCCTACTAAAAATGTACCCATCACTCAAATCTTGAATTGACATGCTAAGCATTTTTTATCTTTTTTTAATGTTTATAGGATGATATTGATGATGAAGATCCCAATATAGGCAAAGATTTTGATGATATGTAAGTATTTGTTGTAGCGTGATTTTTTTTGGATGCTAAAGGCTATCTAGGTCTTGTTTTTGATGTATTTTCGGTTCAAAGATGGATTGCACTCTGTGTTATTTTGGTTATGTGTACCCTTGCATGCTCTATAAATGAAAACTTTTGCTTATGTGTGTATAAATGGTTTGGATTCATTTGGACACACATGAATATATGTGGTTTTCATTAAAATTTGAATATTTTATGTGTTTTTGATTGACCAATTTTTTGGTCCTTTTTTTATTAGTTCTGACCGGTTCTCGGTCCAGGCGGTCTACCGGTCTGATGATTGGCCCGATTCTGATAACATTGGTGTGAGCTCCCCCTGCGGTTATTACATTTACCTTGGATCCCATTCTCTGTGATATTTCTTGACTCTGGATTTACAAAGTTTATGTTGCTTTGTTGTGTCCTTGTTTCACATTTTGCCAATATATTTGGACAATGTTTAGTTGCATGACCTGTGGTCTTGTAGTGGTTGCATTGAACTTTTCTTAATTGTGGACATGTCCTACAGATATGACCTATACCATCATAGTTATAAAACATCTTATAGGACCTATTTGTTTGCCACCTTGTACTCCATAGTAGCTTCCTTCATATCCTCCCTTATAGCCTTGACCATACTCTACTTGGTCTCCTCCTTTAGTAAGGTCTTATAGCCACTCTAAAGAAATTTTTCTCAAAACACTCTGCAAGTGCTTGTAAAGCACAATAGTTTTCCATTTTGTGGGTATTTGTTTGACCAAAGTAACAGAGCATTGTCATAGGGGCAGAGGTGTACCTTTGTAGCATCGAGCAAAGCTATGGGGGATTTTCATATGCTATGCATATCTCACAATATTCATTGGATGGATTGCCCAAAAACCTAATGGTAGGTGGGGTCAAGTTAGGAGTTGCAAATTCGATTGTTAGTGAGGGGCAGTCATTAGTAGTATGTTGTTAATCTTGCACACAATGCATTGAACATTCTCTCTCCCCACCTTCGTTTTGTTCGTCTCCTAGATCTGTTCTGTCAAAGTGAACAATTGGGACTGGAAGTATACAAGTTTAAGAGTTGCGCTGATTGTGGGTATAGCCACAATGTTTGTTTTAATAGTCCTAGTATACCATACATGGACTCCATCTTCATATTTTGTGCCAATGCTTTCTGTTGCATGGCCCGCTTTTGTTCCATAAGTGACACTCTGGTCAAAGGCAAGAGACTTGAATGAACCATTGTTTGTGTTGGGTTTTCAAATAGGATAAGTTAGTCCACTGATCAGGTCATGAAATCACTAATCTGACTCCTAGAGTAGATTGTGGAATCATTGATTGTACACCTAAGCACTCTTAACAGTTCTCTGTTTGATATCTGTCAGTTCGGGCAAACTTTGTTGTTTTGAGTTAGGCATTTTGTATTCGGCTATAAATCCCGCCTTTACCTTGTCTACGGTTTTCGTAGTACTTTGGGGATTGGTCTGCACAAACTTCATGTACCATTAAAAACCACTCCCCTTCAATGGGTTTGGAACTTTACCAATGTAAAATTTGGAGCAGTGGTACTCTTTGCTTTCCACATCAATTCATATAGGAACTAGTTTTGTTCTACATCACTATTGCTCCAGCCATACTACTGGTTTGATTGTTCACAAGAATAAAACCTTGTAGGCCTAGTTGATTGACCAGACTGGCCCCACCACTCAAATTAGAATTAAAACCCATATTTTCATTTCCACTAACACCTCTATGTCCCCCTGAGCTTGGTTGTCCACAACAACTTTTCCATCAACTATTATCAAGTGGTGCAGTGTTGTCAAACTCTTTTCAGACTCCCAAGTCTTGTCGAGTCACCATTGAAAGGAGTAACTCCTAGAGACTCTTCTATCATACTCCCCACTTGCCAAACTGCTTTGTAACTTTCGACTCATCTAAAGCTGGCTAGATCATATTTTGAGTATTTTCTCTTCGTCGAGTCTGAAAAGAGTTCGGCAAGTCTTCCCAAGTCACATGTTGGCCAAGTCTTAAAAGAATCTTGAGTCTGATAACATTTAAGGTGGTTCTTCCAAATCAAGTCGGAAGAAAACCTAGCAATTATCTTTATTGTTTCAAAATGCACAGGAAGTGATGATTGCTCTCGACCAACTCCAATATCTTTAGGCCATACCATGTTCGTTGTCTCCGCTACTTCTCTTTCAGATAGTTGGAATACACTGCCAAGTGTCTCCCCATCTTGCAGTTGGATGATCATGTCCTCTCCTTTTGGCCGATCAAAATTATCTTTCAATGCAATCTCCTCTTGCACTGTCTCTGTTCCACTAGTTTGAAAAATTGAATGCATTTGCCTATCTGCTGTACTTTCCCTATTTTTCTTTCCACCTATTTGAACATCTCATTTCTCTCCATATTTATTATGGACTTTCTTCTGCTACGAACCCATGTTCTCTTAAACCACTGAGAAACCTTCTCTTCACTTTCCTGCATTTGCTGTAACTTCTGCTCTCTTTTCTTCATTGATATCTCATCTTGCCACTTTGACTTGTCGATGAATCTCTCATATCTTTCTTAGCCACCACTTTTCTATTATTAAATCCTACTTTAAATGTTGCTCCACTCTTGCTTGAGCTTGTACCTCCTCCATGGTGCCTTCAACCTTTAATTATTGGTTCCATCTTATGTCACCCTCATGTAGAGTGTTTATGCTACCAAAAGGGCATATAGTCCCCCCCAAACACATCTTCACCCAAGTTGCAATTTCCTTTACTAGCCTCCTGCGAGCTCCCTTCTTGAATTGTTCTTTTGCTTATGTAAAACATTGGTTGAACTTAATTGCAAATTCAACAATATAGCATTCTATCATTCTCTTAACATGAAAATCGACGATACTTCAACTTCTTGAACAAATCTTTGGAATGCAATGAAACTTTGTTTTGAACTTTCCATTGGATCTCCCTTCTTTTTAAGCCAGGTCGCTGATTCTCGCCCAGTCTACGTAGCCATTCGAACAATACCTTTGGAAATTCACTTCGAAAGTTTCATAATTTCATAGGTATTGTGGTCATTGTGTAGAAAAATGGATTGGCAGCTTGTTATGAATAAAAAATAATATAAATAATGTAACCAATAAATAATGATTAGTTAATTAGTAATTAGTACTAAAGAAGCATGTCTGATGAGACATGACCTTTCGGGAAAGACACCTGTCTAGGTATATAAGTAGGCCTCATTTGTAACATTCTTATTCATTCCTCATACATTTTAATATATAATATTTGTATCCTCAATGGATATTTTCATATTCCAAGTCTTCTGGAGTATTTAACGAGAAGTACGAACTTTGTTCACTTCACAGCTAGTAGTGTACTTGCTCCACAAAGAGGTCAACTTGTCTAAACCACCAGTGTTCCACATAACTTTGGGTTAATGTAACACTCATATTGTTAAAACGCCACACACATCATGATAGGGCCCTGGAAATGGAACTATTTGTTGTCTCAATTTGAGACCTAGGTTTGCACCAGTGTGCAAAAAAGGGTCTACTGCAGTCTAGGTGTTGAATTTTTCAATCCTTGGAGAGTGGAAGGTCTTGTTATCGCTTGCCGCCTACACCTACCTACAGTTAGCAGGAAAAACCTTTAACCCCACAAGGTGTGGTTGGTGGCAAGGAACTCAGAGAAGGGGCTGTCAAACTAATCTCAACTCTCTTCGTTTAAGCTATCTCTTAGGTTAGCTATGGGGGGTGCTCCCTAAATGGAAAACTAAGTTAAAGATTTGAGTTTCTAGGAGAATATTAGAGTGAAATTGGATTACTTTTGAAGATTCATGAGCATTTATGAGCAACTTTGAAATAATGACAAACCATTTAACCAATGTCTTTACAAACAACGTGCTCAAAAGTAAAAAAAATGCTCAAAGAGATGAGAACACAATAATCCTGAAATGGAAACAAAAGACTGTTAGCACAAGATATCAGAAATGCTCTCAAGATAAACGAATTTATGATTTAAAACACATGAAGCTATCTTGTTCACAAGGAAACAATTAGTGATCTAAATATAAACCGGATGATAAAAATACTTGAAAGTTAAACCAACATGCATTTAGCTTTGCAACATGAAATAAGAGTACTTGAAAGGAAATGAGATTCATCAACCATCCATGAACATGATGAACATTAAACATGAAATGGAGCTTTCTAAAGTAGATAATGTCCAAGTACAAGAAAATTAAGCTAAACTTGTTGCAAAAGAGATTACAATACTTTCATGAAAGGAAATGCTTCTTGAAAAAGAGAAATGATATTTCATGTGAGACTCTGAACCTTCAAGAAAGCAAAATTCAAGAACTTGCAAGTAAGCTAAATGTGATAAAAAATGCTCTTGGTTTATTTTATTAATTAGTTCTAGAGCAATGTTACAATTCAACTATTTATTCCTCAGACTTCACCCTCGCCCAAAGATATGGATCCCACAGTGAGGAGTCAGTAGAGGAGTAGAGGGTCCCTAAAAACGTCTATTCAACCAAATTATGTTGGAGATAAAATTTTAGTGATTGCTTGGGGCATGTAAGTAAAATAATGAAAATTAACTTTCAAACTTGAGATGTACTTACATGTCATGAAGTATAATGTTATTTTATGGAGAAAATTTGCCCAAATACTTATTGCAGGTAAAATGTAATTAAAGGTGAAGCATAAATGGTTTTGGAACAAAATTCATGACAAATTAGATTCAAGTTAAAACTGCATGTATGCAAAAATTTGAACTTTCTTATGAAAGTAAAAAGACTAGAAATCTGAAGAAAATTAGTTTTAGGTGCATGCAAGATGAGTTTAATACATGATTGTGTTAATCTTCCAATTAAATGATGTGCATGCAAGTGAAAAATATTAAAGATCAAGCCACAAAGTTTTTCCAAAAAGGTGGAGAGATAGGGATACCAATGGGTAAAACCCACGCTCCCAAAACCAATAATTTTATTAGTTATTACAATAGGGAGAAAACTCTGAAGTCTTCTCTAAAATACAAGGAAAGTCTTCACAATGTTTTCTTGAGCCATAGATATTTCCTTGCTGAAAATTTCTGCAATTTGAGGCCACAAAAGCCCAACAAAAGGTAGATTTTTCGAGGAAGAAGAAGCAAGGCAAAGCCTCTTTGATTTACACGGCCAAGAGAGATAAACAGAGACCCCAAGGTTCTGCATGCAAACTTGTAAGTAGTTTTATGAAAATGAAGCCTGCAAGTAGCTGCAAGACAACAAGTTAGAGAAAAACTACAACAACAAATGTTAGCTCAAGAAATCACAAAGTAATATTACAAAAATAATTTACAAGAGGCTAGGCCAAAGAGTATGAGCAAACTCTCCTCTTTGACTAGCCATAGCTTGGCTCTTTGAAATAGCTAGATATTAAAAAAATGAAAAGCAATACTTGAAAAGTAAAATATTTTAAGTTTGATTTTTTTTTTTTGATACAAGGAATAAGAGTTTTGAGAAACTTAAAAGAGCATCTGCAAGAAAAAAAAAATATAGAGTAGACTTTGGAAATCAACACATGCAGGGTCTCCTTGAATGTTTTCAAGAATGGGTTGGTTCCTCCGAGAACTACCCCTCACGCTTGCAAAGCTTGACCAAAGATGGATCCTTCTACACAATCTCACCACAACATATTAAATCCATATGAAATTAAATCAAAGCAATGGAAAGAACTCCTATAGATATATTTGACATCAAATAAAAGATTTCTTATCATAAAACGATCAAGTAATTCTTATGCTATTATGAGATAGCTGCATACTAACATAACTTGAAACAAACATGAAGGAAACAATAGCATGGGGAAATAAATAGAAGCATAACAAGAAGTCAAGAATTTACCACATATGCAAGGAGAAGAACACCATCACAAATTACCCCAAAGACTTTTGTATTATATTGCAAGTACGTGTACAATTCGACAGCGCGTCCTCAAGCCCAATAGGTCGTATTACATAATACAATATGAGAGTCCATGACTCCATTATATAGAAAGCTGGGAGCAAATCCCAATGAAAAACCAAATGCCAAGTGGTGAGAGGGAGGAGATCACTAGATCACAAGGCAAATTAGAATTTGATATGTGGAGCTCCATTGCCAAGTCTAAAAATCAGATTCTAGCAAGTGGACATCATTTTCTTCTTCCCTTATGTGCCAAATTCGAATTTTATGATGGAATTACATGTGTATATGGTTGGTAATCCATGTGGGGCCAATTTTCCACAAAAATCTCCACCAAATATTCTCTCAAATCCCTCCCAAATATGCACTAACTTCACAAATTCGAATTTCTAAGTTCTTATTTAATGTCGTAAATTCAATTTTATTTGAGCACATGTCTTTTCCTTCATTTTAGGAGTCCACATCACCTTGGGACTTCACTTTAACTCCTCCATAATTTTCCACCTCATTTCCACCTCATTTAGCATGTGTGGATGTTTATTTTTCTCCATTTATTTAATTTCTGGTTTAATTAATTGCCAGATTTCCCACTAAACTTGGGAAAAGTGGATTTTGAGAGTTCAAAACACGTTTTTAACCACTCAAAGTGTCATAGTACAAAGTTGAGGGTGAGAGGTGTAATTTTGATTACTCATACCCCATACAACTTCTCTAGGCAACAATTATTACAATTCAATTAATTGTAATTGAATTGTAATAAGTGTTGCCTAGAGAAATTGTATGGGATATGAGTAATCAAAATTACACCTTTCACCCTCAATTTTCTACACTTTGAGGGGTTAAAAATGTGTTTTGAACTCTAAACACCCACTTTTCCTAAGTTTAGTGGAAAATCTTGCAATTAATTAAGCTAGAAATTAAATAAATGGAGAAAAATAAATATCCACACATGCTAATGAGGTGGAAAATTATGAAGGAGTTAAAGTGAAGTCCCAAGGTGATGTGGACTCCTAAAAACAAGGAAACGACACGTGCTCAAATAAAATTGAATTTCCGGCATTAAATGAGAGTTGCTTACTTGGAAATTCGAATTTGCGAAGTTAGTGCATATTTGGGAGGATTTGAGAGAATATTTAGTGGAGATTTTTGTGGAAAATTGGCCCCACATGGGTTACCAACTTGTTGAGGCCTCAGAAATCTGTGGCAACAACAAAGGGGGATAACCACCCGTTCCAGATGTTAAAACAATTCCTTTTCCGTTTGGGGTAGTGGCTCTGACTGGGTGTGATGGGACCAATTTCCCAGATTTGGGTTTTTTAAGATAATTTGAGGGATTTCTTTTCAAAACATTTTGCAATGATGAATTATTACAAACTAATAAATTTATTTCTAAATGCAAAACTTTGAATTAAATTTAATCTAACTTGGGGATAATAATTTAATGCGATGTAAAGAGATATCTAGTCAATCTGTGATGATGAAATCATCACAGATTTAATAGAATTATTACTATGTAAGATGATTCTCTTGAAAAATTAGTTAATCAAAAGAAAATGAAAGATATATCGCATTTATTTTATGACCATGTATAAAACAAGTAATTTCTATCTTTATATCGTACAATAGTGCAACTGATATTTCAGATAAAAATAATTAATTCTATATATGATTCATGAAAGCTGAGTTCATCACTAACATTCAAAAACAAAAATAACATACATGATAATAGTACCAGATGTGTATTACTTCTGCTTATCGGATTAGTGATAATAGGTCGTATCCAATTCTTCAATCAAAGAGTCATTCAAAGAATACAAAAGTGCATCAACAGTGATTCAACAAAATGATATTTATAACTGAAAAAGGCCGTGTTCCATTCTTTCATCAAGGTATTCACAAACTTTACTTAGAAATAAATATTCTTTGCAAATGTTCTTAACAAAATCTTGGACCCTTCTCTAAATGCATGAGAAGGGTTTAAATACTAAAACTAACTACAAACTAATTAAATGATTTACAAAAATGTAGAGGAGGTTTCAAACAACCTTTCTCTAAAACTTAACTTGAACAATAATCTAGGAATTTAGAACTGATAATCCTGACTTTATGGATCATGCATTTTTGTGTGATCACGAAGTTGGCAGATATCTAGCATTGTCTTGAGCTGAGCTGGCTGAGATATTCGTGATCGAATTTGGTCCTTGAAGATAGTGTTTGAGATTGTCGACTGAGACTTTTTGGCTAATTCTGTGAGAAATAGAAGAGTTTGCTGCTGATGATAAGGTTTGATCAGAAAATTCCAATAATTTTCCTGATCAAACTTATTGACTTTCTTGGATTATTTCTTGTTGTTGTTCTGCTCTATGTGTCCATTTTAATTCTACTTCTTTTGTTATTGAAAACACATCAGACGTGCTTTCTTCAAGAAGTCCTGTATTACTTCTTGTAGATACAGGCATAACTTCATTTTCTTCTTCTGTGGGAAGAATAAAATCCCATAAACCATTTAATTCGACTTCTTCTTCAGACTCTAATTCATTTTCAGAAGGTGAGGGATCTTCAGTATCTTGATCAGATTCAACATTTGAAATCTCATTTGGAGGTTGAGATGTTGAAGGAGGATTTTTCTTAAATGGATGAAATGATTTTTTAGTAGCTGAAGTTTCAACAACTTGTTTCTTTATATCAATCATATCATTTGACATGGCCTTTAGCACTTTTTGAAGACCTTCAAGATCAAATGGATCTTTTGAAACTTTCTTTTTAGAATCTTGACTAAATGTCACTTTCTTTGTTTTCCTTTCTTCTGTCTCTGATTATTTTTCTAATGCTAAGATTCTTTTCTCTACTGCAAGAGCTTCTTTCAAGTTTTCTAAAGAGTAGCTTTATTAGCTCTATCTACAAAAATAGCTATATTAGAAGGCAAAGAAGAAATATACCATTCTATTTGTACTTCAGCAACCGGTTTAGAAGTATTTGGGATTTTATTTAATAACCTGTTAAATCTGGAGTTGAAATCTTTGACTCTTTCACCTGAATTCGTTTTGAGATTGGAAAGGGCATTGATTAAGGATGCAACAGTCCTATCATCTCCAAATTTTGCAAGGAAAACTTGTTCAAAGGTTGTCCAATCAGCAATAGATCCTGCTGGAAGAGAGAAGTACCGGGATCCTGCAGATCCTTGTAAAGCGTATGGAAACAATCTGACTACAACATCTTCATGAGCGACTCCTTTTAAATTCATGGCTAACATAAAATTATTGATGTGTTCTTCAGCAGGAAGACCATCATCTGGATTATACTTAGGTAACCAATTTTCTGGATAATCTGGAAGAGGATTAGGATTTGCTATTAATACAGCACCAGGATTCGTCCAAGGTCGATTAGCCATAACTGGATTTGGAGTTTGTGAAGATGTAGAAGTAGATCGAGAAGTAGGTGTAATGAATGAAGAACTTACAACTGGGACAATACTACTTGTGACAACACTAATTGTTTACGTAGAAGAAATGGAAGATAAAGAAGATGTGGATTGATTAGAAGAATGTGGAGGAATGACTGAAGGAAAATTTGTTGTGACTTCACTTGTTTCTGACTTAGATCTGGATATAGAAACTTTTTTGCGATGACATTCTAATGGAAACTCAAAAGGGGGAATTCCAAGCTTCTCACTTTTAGATCGAGTTAAAATACCAACTTCTCTAAATAAAGAAGTAACACTTTCCTCAGAAGTTTCTCGGTTAACAGGCTTTTCAGAAGAAATAGATATTCCTTCTAATTGCTGAATTAAAGACTGAACTTCGGGGGATTCAGGAATGAATTTTGAAGTAGGTGGATAACGTGATACTTTAGGAGATGATGGAAAGGTTTCTACTACTTCCGATTTCTGAGTTGGTGATCTAGATTGCGATCGGGAAATCGTAGAATGCTTTTGAGGAGATCGACTCTTATGAGGGTTTTGAATTTTAGACTTATCTGCCATTCATAGTCAAGCCCTCTTTCTAGCGCCAAAAATGTTGAGGCCTCAGAAATCCGTGGAAACAACAAAGGGGATAACCACCCGGTCCGGACCTTAAAACAATTCCTTTTCCGTTTGGGGTAGTGGCTCCGACTGGGTGTGATGGGACCAGTTTCCTAGATTTGGGTTTTTTAAGATAATTTGTGGGATTTCTTTTCAAAACATTTTGCAATGATGAATTACTACAAACTAAGATAAATTTATTTCTAAATGCAAAACTTTGAATTAAATTTAATCTAACCCGGGGATAGTAATTTAATGCGATGTAAAGAGATATCTAGTCAATCTATGATGATGAAATCATCACAGATTTAATAGAATTATTACTGTGTAAGATGATTCTCTTGAAAAAATAGTTAATCAAAAGAAAATGAAAGATATATCGCATTTATTTTATGACCATGTATAAAGAAACTAATTTCTATCTTTATATCGTACAATAGTGAAACTGATATTTCAGATAAAAATAATTAATTCTATATATGATTCATGAAAGTTGAGTTTATCACTAACATTCAGAAACAAAAATAACATACATGATAATAGTACCAGATGTGTATTACTTCTGCTTATCGGATTAGTGATAATAGGCCGTATCCAATTCTTCAATCAAAGAGTTGTTCAAAGAATACATAAGTGCATCAACAGTGATTCAACAAAATGATATTTATAACTGAAAAATGCCGTGTTCCATTATTTCATCAAGGCATTCACAAACTTTACTTAGAAATAAACATTCTTTGCAAATGTTCTTAACAAAATCTTGCACCCTTCTCTAAATGCATGAGAAGTGTTTAAATAATAAAACTAACTACAAACTAATTAAATGATTCACAAAAATGTATAGGAGGTTTCAAACAACCTTTCTCCAAAACTTAAGTTGAACAATAATTTAGGAATTTAGAATTGATAATCTTGACTTTATGGATCATGCATTTCTGTGTGATCACGAAGTTGGCAGATATCTAGCATTGTCTTGAGCTGAGCTGGCTGAGATATTCGTGATCGAATTTGGTCCTTGAAGATAGCATTTGAGATTGTCGACTGAGACTTTTTGGCTAATTCTGTGAGAAATAGAAGAGTTTGCTGCTGATGATAAGGTTTGATCATAAAATTCCAATAATTTTCCTGATCAAACTTATTGACTTTCTTGCTTATTTCTTCTTGTTGTTCTGCTCTCCGTGTCCATTTTAATTCTACTTCTTTTGTTATTGAAAACACATCAGACGTTCTTTCTTCAAGAAGTCCTGTTTTAAACAATTGGTCACATAAGAGTTGTATAACCTCACTTGATTTGCTGGATGTCTTGGTCGCTGCTCTTTCTGTTCGGATGATCTGTGCTTCCCATTCTGTAAATAATAATTCTTTGTGAAGCTTGTCTATTTGTGGTAGATGAGCTTCCTTTCCCATATCTGAATCTTGCCACTGAATGTGTTCTTCAATTTTCTTTCGAAGTTTCTCACATTCTAGTTTTTGGATTGTAATTTGCTGAATCATTATTTTATTGGAATCACAATAGGAATCAATCATAGCAGCTTTATGACAAAATATTTTTTGTTGTTTCTTTATCAAAGCATTTATCTCAAGTGCTTCTTTAATGAACTTTTCTGATTGTGATTGATTCTGTAACTCTGCAATGGCTTTTTCCAGCTGTATCTGGTTCTCTTTATAAGCTCTGCGTGATGTTCTAACTTAAGATTTTCAATATCTTTATGGAATTGTGCTGAACTTTCTCTGATTTGTTTAGTAGTCTTGACTTTCTCTGCATCTAACATATGTTCTAATTCCTGTATTCTGGATTCTTTCTGTTTCAACAAGGTTCTAACTTCAGTTGCCTTATCTACAGTGGCTGTGGCATAAGCTCCTGCATATTGTGACAATTTAGTCAGATGATCAGTGGGATCCTCTAATGAATCCTTTCAAAGGACATCAACTGATTCATCTGTCGTTTTAGGAGTTGTCTCGTTAGTGCTTCTTCTCTTATTCCTTTTAACCACAGCTCTGTGGCTGGGACTGTAGAAAATATCCAATGATGGAATGTCTTCAATCTGTAGGATGATTTGATTTGTAGAGTAAGCCGGAATGATTTCTTTGCTCTGTGTTGCTGGGATTCTCTGTAAAGGGTTGACAGTTTCAACTATTTTCTGAGAAGGCTCTGGCGTTTGAAAACTTGCTGCTTGGTCAGTATTGACCTTTTCTTTAGGACTCTTTATTGCTTGGGAAAATTGTTCTCATTCATTCACCAGGTCTTTACCTTGAGATAATTTAGACTGTTCTATCGTGCTCTGATCCTTTTGAACTGCCTCTAAATTTGATTTAGTGCCATTGTTCTTTGTTTTCTCTTGCAACTCTATTTCTTGAAGAATTTGGTCGATTTCCAGATTTGCTTTTGTAGATTCAGATTCATCCTTAGATTGATCTGACTGAGCAGAGTGTTGTTGAGACTGACCAGATTCATTTTCAGAGCCATCTTTCATTTCTTCATCGAGACTGACACTTGGAGTATGTTTTTCTTCTTCAATAACTAACAAATTCAAAGGGACATTTTTCAATCTCTCATTTCTATATACCTGAAAGGCTTCAGCCTCTTCTTGACTTGATTGACTAGAAATCCTTTTAACAATATCAGAAAAATCTTCGACTCCTTGGAAGAAGTCATCAAACTTATCTTCTTCCTTTATGAAAGGCTTTGTTTTGAGCTTTGCCATGTAGTTTTTAATTACATCGCCGGGGTCATATAATCTCCCGGGCATGAATGCTAGATTTAACATCTGAATATTAGGAACCTCTTTGTATGTATGGCTGATATTAACCAAAGCGAAGCTGCCGCACTGTAGAGAGAAAGAAGGCCAAATAGCCTTTTTATCATCTTTTAACTGTTTTGTGACACCATTGATGAGCTGATAAGCTATCTTTATCCCAAACAATCTATTTGGAACATAGTATAACAAAACATGTGGAAGAGCAGAACTTCCAAATACTCGAACATATGTGAATTTCTCTTCAACGAACCACCTAGCTGTACGAAGAATAACTTTACTGACTTTTTGGAAACCCTAGGGATCTTTTCATTGAAAATCATTTGATACAGAGGCAACATGACTCCATACCAGACTTTGTCGAAATGTAGGTGGAATTTAGAGTCCCAGAGTTTTTCATGGTATATGTAAATTGGGGTAGGGTTTTTAATGGTCCATTTCCAACCCATGATAGGAAATGTAGAAGTAAAACAGATGGAATCCATAACATAAGCAGACATGTAAAAGGGTGAATTTTCTTGGGATGAAGCACTCCTTTTATTCCTATATTCGGTAATATGTTTGGCTAAATAATTGGATAAAAGGTCTGCCCAATTCAAAATGGATGAATTGACGATTGCGTCAATTAAGGGAACCCAATCTCTAGCGAACCTAGTACTATCAGGTTTGGCAAATAACCTACACAACATACCAGCAGCATAGCAATAAGGATAGGGGATTTGTGTAATGGGGTACGTACCAGATTTGTCCTGCTTCAATTTCCCTTCATTGTCTTTCCATTCATGGATGACTTTGATAAGATCTGGATGTTTAGCTCTGAACATTTGCACATATCTATTATCATACTTCTGTTGCGAGCATAATCTCTCCTCTGGGATTCTTGAAAACTCTATCTTCAATATTTAAGTTCTTAACTGCCCACTTAATCATATCCGTGTAAGGCATAATTTTCGGTCTCCCAGCTATTCTGTGAATAAACGAGCATGCAACGTCGAAAATGGTTGCATCAGAGGTGGAATCAGTATCTGTCGCAAATGTTTTTGTTATCACCTTTGGTCCTTAATCCTCAAAAAGTTTGTACATAGCTTCCCATGAAGAAATTTCACAATCCTTGTTACAGACAGTGTCTGAAAATAACGAATGCATATCTGTATTTTCTGAAGATGATGCTTGAGACACCTCTTTACCCTTTTTACTCATCTTTGACTTTCTTAACTCGATAATTGATTTCCTGAGATCAAAGTGAAATATATCATATAACGAGCATTGCAAAGATATGTCATGGATTTATTTCAAACTCACGCGAAATACTGTCAATCTTATCAATCATCTCTTCATAATTCCTTATGATTTCAAAATTTAATGCTTGACATGGCTTCACATGACTTTGCACACAATACTTATCAATCGTTTGAAGCCGTTAAGATCTGAAATTCAATTTGATATGACATAAGTTGCTTTTCACACGCTGATTTCATTAAATGCGCAAATCACAATGATTCCTTATAATATTTCGTGATTGTCTTATAAATGTTGCGAAATGCGATTTGCGCAAATCGCAGATCGCAAGATTTAAAAGATACATTTAAGTCTATATTATAATTCGCGCGCGATGCGATTTGCGAAAGCTTAAAGTGGATGCGATAGCGAAAAAAGATTTATATTTTTGAGTTTATTCGCTTCATCAGGTCCGCGGCTGTCGCAACTTATATTACTTTGTTTCTTTAAGTTTTAACTAAATCAAGTGCGATGCGAAAAAAGGAAAGTAAATATTTTTATTTCTTTGGAAAGGCTTTTTAAAGAACGCATTTCGCAATTCACAGATTTTATGATTTAGGATTCTTTTGGAAGGATAAAATATGTGATAAGTGGTGCGCTTTAGGCAGAAAATTTATTTTCTAAGTTTTTTTTATTAAAAATCAAATTAACTCAGAAAAATATATAAACACACACAATAAACCAGAGACAAAATATTGGCAGAAAAGGCTTTAGCCTCACAGCTTCCTCACATATTTTTCTCATTATTAAAAGAATTTAGTGTTACAATTAAATAGATGAGGAGTACGTGCTATCTTGAACACCTTGTTTAGATAATTTCTCAACCAAACACACACCAATATAGGAGCTACCTAAACCAACTCCTATCTTAGAGGAACAACCCAAGAGTTAGGCACAAATTCCTAACTTGTAATATTTAATTTATTTTTGGATTTATTATTGTTTTGTGAGAGAGGCTAACATTCCCCCCTTCAATGATAAATCCAAAATAAGAACGAGGAACCATCTTCCAAGTTCTCATGTTGATCCTCAAAAACATTGCCTGAAAAACTGTCAAAGCTGGATGCTGAAAAACTGCAATCTGAAGAGACCATGAGTCAGCTGCATGTCTGATTCATTTCTGAATTTCTCTTGACAACTCCATCACGTGCCAAGTTGCAAAAGGATCCATCTGTCCTTTGCTTGAAATCAACATCTTTTGTCCACTGACAAAATTTGTTGAACGCCCACTGGCTGATGATGTAAAAAACAACTCACTGTTGCTTTTGCTGTGCTGAAAAACTGCTCACTGCTGCTTTGTTGTCGATTGGCCACTGGCAAATTTGTTGATGCCCACTGGCTATGAAAGTTGCCCACTCGCTGCTTTTTATGGTTTTGTCGAGACTTTCAGTTTGACAACCACCATCAATTTCATTGACATTTTCCCCCCTTTGTGAGCTGAAAGGAGAGATAATTCTCTGGAAGGTATTCCTGAACTCCCCCCTTTAGGTGTAGGAGTGTTGCACTGGTGTACTCCCTCGTTCAACTGCATGAGAGTACCATCTTCTGTTCATTGTCGGCTATACTATGTGTGATTGTATTCGGTTGTAGAACTGAGACAATATTTTGACTGTGGATGACCATTTCCAATGATCGATCCATTCATAATGAATATACAATCTGGCTGATTATTGTTGGTTGCGACATTTCTCAGAGGAATGATTGGGCTTGCCACAATGGCGACAAGGATGGAGATCAAAACACTAATCTTTCATATGACCGGTTCTTTGACAATGAGAACATGTCGATTTGACTGCAACTTCAGGTTGCATGCATTTCTATTTGTTTGCAACTTTCTCAGAACTTGTTGAGGTGATTTGTGCAAGAAATCCTGCACTGACGAACTTAATTGGCTTGGAATAATCTGGGATATGCAAGTTGGCGTCATCTTTGACATATCCTAAGCCTCTTCAATTTCTGTTATTTTGGAGTTCTTCCCATGGCTTGATGATCGGCTTGGAAGAAAGTTGAACTGGAACAACTTCGACACTTGACGCTGTTTGGATGAATGACTTAGAATCATCTTTAGCTGTATGGTTCAAAGACTCTGAAGCATTACTCTTCTCTTGCAACTCGTTTCTTTGCAGTTGCGACTCCAGTTGAAGAAACTAAATGGTTTCATTTTTTTGTTGCAGATGCCGTGAAAGATCAACAAGAGTTTCTTTGCTGATTTGCACCATGTCTTCATCACTTGAGAGGATCAAATTGTGAAGAATTTTTAACAACTAGATGTGTTACGCCATTTGAACTCGCTCTCTTGAATTCAGGCTCTCTTGTCGTAGATGTTGTGCTTTGAATTGTTTCACTTGATTTTGTTACTTAAATGACAGGTTCGCTTGCTATGTGGCTTGAATGGCACGCTCGCTAGATTTGTTGCCTTGGAACACTTGTTAGAATTGTAGAATTTTCTTGCTTGAACTCTTGTATTCACACTCGTTTGATGACGATCGCTTTGCTTGAACGTTCACTTGACTTGCTTGATTACTTCACGCTTACTTGAATGAATACTCATGCTCGCTTGCTTCAGAAGTTGTTGGATCTCTTGCTTAGTGAAACTTGTTTATCTTGTTTCAAGTTTACTGGAACTCATGCTCGCTTGCTACAACTTTGTACTGACTTGATGCAAATTGCTTGAATGAATACTCACGCTCGCTTGTAGGAGATGTGAACTTGTTGCTTGTTTGCTTTAGAGTTACAAACTCGTGCACTCACTTGATTTTTCTTAAAGGAAGGGTGTCGAACACTGTCGAAAATGCACCCAAGAAAGCTTACAATGATACTCACAGCATATGCATAACGCTTATGCAAACCGTATCTCAATCATACCATATGGAATGTAAACACAAATATATATCAGACCACACCATATATAATGCAAATGCAATTACATCTCAGACCTTACCATCTATAATGCAACACCAACATATCAAACATGCTGCTTCCAACGTTGGAACCGACCCAACCAAACGTAGCGTTGTCGATTTTACAGTGATGGCAAAGTTGCCATTCACGGGTTTCCCATTGGACTTTATGCTGGCCTTCGACCCCTTTACAGTCACGGTTTTGTAAATACAACACTTCAAACGCCGTGCTCTTGAATGTATGTCTGTGCTTCAAATTGGTGGCTCTTGAATTTGATCACAGCCTGCCAACAATCACAGCATGCCTTCAATTACACGCCGTGGAAAAGTATTTACGTTGGCCTGTGGCTCTGGCTACGGCCACAACCATGCTCCTTTTTCCAGCGCAGAGCGTAACTTCAAGTCTGGCTTTTCGTGACTATGTTTCTTTAGCTCGACGGCTGTCCGAACCTTGAATGCGATGGTTTCCAAATCCATTGCTGTGGTTCACAGCATGGCAACTTATGTTGACCACCTTCTCTACACTCCACAGACTAAGGAGTCTCCTGCATCAACTCGAATCATCAAAATGATGCAAAGTCTGTCGTGGCTGCGAAACATGGTGCCTATATTGACTTTCAATTGGAAGAAAGGTCAAGGGTTCCTTTATATCCCTTGCAACCATTGCCATCAATGATTTTCACCCACAAAATGACATTGCTTCGGCGTGGATCCAAGAATCAAACCAGGTTTAATGCTACCACAGAGCGCATTTAAAAAAAATCCAATCACTGGATTTTTAGTGCTCGCATCCAAGCATTGAGACTTCAAACAAGCAGATCGACGACCCTTTGTCTACGCAGTGACTAGCTTTGCATGCAGCCTCTATTCTGACACCACGCCCATGTAGCTCTCCTAAATGGTGGCCTCTCACAGTTTGCAGATTTACCACATGCCAGACTCAATCAAATGTCACCCTCTACTCAACCCTCAGCTCGGCTAACAACAACGATACATTACATTACACCAATCTTGGGCAACTTTCTTCAACAATAACCTACTATATGACTCTGAATTACATTCAATTTTCATAGTCAACGACTCCACAGAACCATTCCTCACTCACGCTTCGATACTAAACTCAGAAAAAATATATAAACACACACAACAAACCAGAGACAAAATATTGGCGGAAAATGCTTCAGCCTCACGACTTCCTCACATATTTTTCTCATTATTAAAAGAATTTAATGTTACAATTAAATAGATGAGGAGACAGTGTCTCAAGATAGTTCGTGCTATCTTGAACACCTTGTTGAGATAATTTCTCAACCAAACACACACCAATATAGGAGCTACTTAAACTAACTCCTATCTTAGAGGAACAACCCAAGAGTAAGGCACAAATTCCTAACTTGTAATATTTAATTTATTTATTTATTTTTGGATTTATTATTGTTTTGTGAGAGGCTAACATTTTTAAAAGAAATTTTAAAATGAATTTTCCTATTTATTTTTGAAGGGTCCCTATTTATGAAAAATAAATGGGGATTGTTGTATAGTACAACAATTGGTGATTCACTTGGATGAACCAGATGTCTCTGATAATTTTTTTTTGAAAATCTTAAATCCTTTTATATAAAAATTAAATAGTTAAAGAAATGAAATTTCAAATAAATAATATCTTTTTTCAAATAACGAAAATTTCATTTATTCACTTATTCAAGAGAATTCCTCTATAAAGATATAAGTATAAAAATGAATGTCAGTCTTTACTTAGTTAAAAATAAAAAGCAAATAATCTTTATAGATAAGCTTTTTATAAATTTACTCTTTTATCAAAGATAGAGCCTCTGTTCCCATGGGCAGTTTTAAGCTTTTGGCAGGGTTACCTTTTAACCAGCTATGATCCATTTTTCCATCCAATATTTCTCATCATTTTCATAAGTAAATTATATATTTTTCATTTTTATATCTTTTATCTACTTAAAAGCCATTGTCTTGGCTAGGTAACCAAATAGTGACAATGCCATTCACAAATAATGATTAAACTGATCAAGCTGGCTCTTGATGAGACCCCTTGTCTTTATGATATAATCTCAAGTCATTACACTGTTTTGGTAGACAGTATTAGTAATGTCAGTTCAACTGTTTCTTTATGAACACGGTAAACAAGCTCGTGATGAGACTTATTATCTTTTAAGTTTTCTCCAAACTTTTTATTTTTATTTTCTTTTATCTACTTTTGAAAATTATAAGATTTACCGGATGGGATGAATCATATTTCTTTTTAAGATGCTGGATGATAATGTCGAGTTATTAGATTGCTTTTCTGAAAAAGATTTCTTACTATAATAAAATTTTCTTTTCATGACTGACAAAAGAATCTTCATACTAGATAAAAATGAGAGTTCTTCAAACAAAATAAGTGTTTTATTGGAATTTCATTTTTCTAGAAAGATAAAATTAATCTGTTTTTTCTTAAATTTTTCGATTTTCTTTCTTTAGCAGTTCTATTTTTTAACAAGTGTAAAAAGAAAGTGCAAAATGAATTATCTAAGACTTATTTGAAAGGTCATCTGTCAATATTAAACAACCTTTATTTCTATATGAAAGCAAAAAAATTTAATGTACAAGGATAGAAGGGTTACCTTCTATGAGAAATATTTTTTCAAAACTTGTCCATTAATAGGTAAAGAATATTTTTTACTTGATAAATCCTGTAATAGAAATGTTGATGAGCCAATTTTTTCAATTATTTGAAATGGTCCTAGTGAGAGTTTTTGAAACTTTGTTTGTTTACCCTTTTCTTCATGAGCTTTGTCCCATTTTAATACCAAATCACCAATTTGAAAATCTCTTGAACTAATAGATGTTAAATCAAATGAGATCTTTATTATTTGTTGATGATGGATATGAGTTTGTTTAGTGTTTTCTCTTTCTTCTTCTAACTTAAGGATTTGATCTTGTCTAAATTGAAGAGAGGAAGAAGGATTTTCATCAATGAATTGTACTAAAGCAAATGATGGTATTGTTACGTTTGAGGGTAGAATTGCTTCTATCTGCCTAGAGAGCAAACAATAATGCTGTGCCAATTCTTATGATTTTGCTCTATAGTTCTTTTGATGATTCTGATAAGGTTTTTATTTGTAAATTCAGCTAATCCATTTCCTTGTGGGTAATAATTAGCTGAGTATTTTAACTTAAAACTTCTTTTCAAGGCAAATTCTATCATGGCATTTCCAGAAAAGTAAGATGCATTATCAAATATTAAAGCTGATGGAAGGCCAAACCTAGTAATTATGAATTGATCAATAAAATCTGTAATATTCTGTACATTGACCACCTTTAATGGGATAGCTTCTACCCATTTTGTGAAATAATCAGTTGCAGTTAGAATATACCTGTTCTGTTTTGAAGAGTTAGGAGTTATTTCACCTATAATATCTAACCCCCATTGTTCAAATGGTTGTTGGATATTTACTCGCTGTAATAGGATGCTACTTTCCTTTCTCTTCCTACTGTGGTTTGACATGTTTTACATTTTCTTGCATATTCTTGTGCATCTTTAAACAGCGTTGGCCAATGATAACCGGCATGCAATATTTTATGAGTTGTGGTATTTCCTCCAAAATGACCTTCAGCTAGTCCATCATGTAGTTCCTGTAATACTTTTTCAGCTTCAGTTTTCTCTAAGCATCTTAATAATACAGAATCATAATTCCTCCTAAATAAGACATTATTTACAAGTTGATATTGATTTGCTTTAAGTCTTAAAGCACACTTTGCTATATAATTGAGATATGATGGAGCATGTTCATTTTTTAGAAAGAGTTTCAGATCAACATATTGTGATTGAGAATCATTTAGGCTTACCTCAGATGCTGTATTTCATTTGATTGATCTTCTTCTTTTGACAAATGAGAATCTCCAGTTAACATTTTGCAAAGACGTTGCCCTTTAACAATTTTAGCTGGATGTATTTCTACATCATATTCTTGGAGTGCAGTAACCCAATTTGCTCTTTTTTCTCCTACTTCTCGTTGTATTAATAATTGCCTTACTGCTGAGTCAGGTACTATTATCTTGGTATGTGTTTTTAAGAGAAAAGGTCTGAAATGTTTCAAAGATTTAAATACAGCATAAGCTTGTTTTTCTACAGCTGAATAGTTTAAATTTTAACTCAGCACCTTGAAGATTAGAGCTAAAAAACGCAATTGGTGCTTCAATGTTTTGACCATTCAACTGTGTTAAAACAACTGCATATGATGTATCAGAAGAAAATGTGTACAACAGAAAAGATTTGAGAAAATCAGGAGTTGTTAAAGAGAGAGCTTCAACAATAGCTTTTTTAATTAACTCAAAATAATTTCTTTCTTCTTTTCCCCATCTAAAGATTGAATTTTTCTTAATCATTGACTGTAGGGGTAGGACAATTTGGGAGAAATCTGGAACAAATCTTTTCACAAAATTAATTTTTCCTAAAAATGATTGCATTGTTTTTTTGTTATGTGGTAGAGGAATATTTTCAATCATTGGACTCCTATCAGGGTCTATATGAATTCCTTTTTTAGAAACAATGAATCCCAATAATTTACCTTCTGATAAGGCAAAATAACACTTTTTAGGATTACGGGAAATGCCATATTTTCTGAATCTTTCGAAAATGTTTTTTAAATGATTAATATGATTGTTCCTATGCTTAGAATAAACAATAATGTCATCTAAGTATATAACAACCGAGCTATTGATTAGTCTTCTGAAAGCTATATCCATAGCACGCTGAAATGTGGCACCAACATTAACCAGTCCAAAAGGCATTTTTTGATATGCGTATGTTCCCCATTTTGTTCTAAACGTTGTTTTAATCTATCGTTAGGATGTACCATGATCTGATTATACCCTGAAAATACGTCTAGAAAAGACATCAATTCAAACTGTGTAACTGATTGCAATATCTCTTCCATGGTGGGTAAGGGAAAATTATCTTTCTAACAAGTTTTGTTCAAGTTTCTAAAATCTATACAAATTCTAATGTCTCCATTCTTTTTTCTAACTGGAACCATGTTTGACACCCATTTCGAATGTTTAATAGGAAAGATATCTTTAGCTTTGAGCATTTTATTCAGTTCAGGTTTAATTTGACTTTCTAAATTTGGATGAATTTTTCGAGTTTTTGTTGAACAAGTTTATCATTTGAGATCATAGGAATGGTACGCTGGATTATGGAAGTATCATATGTTTTAAGATCTGAATAATCCTATGCAAGGACATCTTTATATTTTTTTTAGCAATTTAATAAATGATATCCTTTCTTCATATTTTAGGCCAAGACCTAAGTTGATGTTTTGAGGCTTTTCTGGAGTACCAAGATTAATCAATTCAAACTTTAAAGTAGAACTTTGAGTTTTTGAATTGGTCACTTTTTTAAATCTATCTTTCAAATCATAAAGGTCCTCCATTTGACTACAGACTTGGGAATTGGATTATTGTTTGTTTTATCCTCAATCTGTAAATCATGTTCATGTTCATCTAAGATTTGACCTTCATAAGCTCTGTTTGATGTAAGAAAGTCTACTATATCTGCATCATCGTTAAATACTCTCCAATTTGTTATATTGTCAGGAATGGATGGTCTAAAAATTAATTCAATTGAAAATCTATCTGGACTAAATTCTTTGGGTGGTATAAGTCTAGATGCTACATTAGCAAGTAAATCAGCGCTCGCATTTTGTAATCTAGGAATTATAGAGATATTGAATGCTATAAAATGAGAAATAAAATTTTGAGCTAAAGTTTGATAATGTTTCAAGTGTCCAGAAATACAATGAATCATATTTCTAACTTGTTTAACTATTATTTCAGAATCTCCATATACTTGCAAATATTTAACATTCAATCCTATAGCTTTATACATACCTTGTATTAATGCTTCATATTCAGTGGTATTATTCGCGCACTGAAACTTGAGTCTACAAGCTAGCATCGTTTTCTCTCCTTGTGGATTGATTAAAACGCAACCTGCTCCTGCATCATCTTTTGATTTTGAACTATCAAAAAATAGAGTCCAAAATAAAGATTGTTTTGGAATTTGATTGCTAAAATTAACACATCTAGAAGAATCTGTTTGAGAAAAGTTTTCAACTTGAGAAAAGTTTTCAACTTGAGAAATATCCGTATTTGTTGAAACAGGTGAGACCTGAGCATTGAATGATCCAAGAAATGATAGCTGAATAATTTCCTATGATATTATTAGTAAAAGCTACAGGTTTATTTGGTCCCTCTAATTCAGTAACTGTATGTTTCATAAATTTCTCACGTTCAATTCTGATTTGATTTGGTTTGCCATTATATGGTAACCACATATGTGACCAATCAATAGCAAAATATCCGTGTAACTTTTCAGACCAATCTCTGCTTAGAATAAGACCATAGAATTCAGGGATGTCTGCGACCAAAATATTAATCACTAGTAATACTTTTGGATTAGATGACAACCTGATAGACACTGAGAACATTTCTCCAATAACTTCAACTTTTGTTCTATCCAATTGAATTATATGTACAGATGTTTTTTGAGGAGTGATATTTAAGTTCGTACATACTGTTCTTGGCATAATGTTTGAAGAAGCCCCTAAGCCAATAAGACAATTATGAACATTTTTGTTGAAAATTTCATAAGTCAAAAGAAAAGGAAGAGTTTGGGAGATAGATCTATCACCAATTAAAACAAGATCATTGGAATTTACTTTATTGGTAGATGATGGGGGTTTTCCCATATCTTTTGAAGCTTGTGCTATAACTGGCGGTTGTATAGGTTCTATAGGAATTGCTTTGAGTTTTCTAAGCAAGATTTTCTGTTGTTGTTTGAGTTTGGTCATTTCATGTAATGAAATATTTGCTTTAATCTTTTTCATGTCTTCAACTATGTTATATTCAACTGTATCTGAAACAATCAAAGTTTTGGAGGCTGTAGAAGGATCTGATAAAATCGGATGTGTCTGTACAGTTTTAGATTTTTTGATTTTTTCTTTCGTGGGAACAGAATTTTGTTTGGGATTTGCCACAATTGGATTTGAAGAAGATTTACTTCTTGTAGATACAAGCATAGCTTCATTATCTTCTTCCGTGGGAAGAATAAAATCCCATAAACCATTTAATTCGACTTCTTCTTCAGGCTCTAATTCATTTTCAGAAGGTGAGGGATCTTCAGTATCTTGATCAGATTCAGCATTTGAAATCTCATTTGGAGGTTGAGATGTTGAAAGAGGATTTTTCTTAAATGGATGAAATGATTTTTTAGCGGCTGAAGTTTCAACAACTTGTTTCTTTATATCAATCATATCATTTGACATAGTCTTTAGCACTTTTTGAAGACCTTCAAGATCAAATGGATCTTTTGAAACTTTCTTTTTAGAATCTTGACTAGATGTCACTTTCTTTGTTTTCCTTTCTTCTGTCTCGATCGTTTTTCTAATGCTAAGATTCTTTTCTCTACTGCAAGAGCTTCTTTCAAGTTTTCTAAAAGAGTAGCTTTATTAGCTCTATCTACAAAAATAGCTATATTAGAAGGCAAAGAAGAAATATACCATTCTATTTGTACTTCAGCGACAGGTTTAGAAGTATTTGGGATTTTATTTAATAACCTGTTAAATCTGGAGTTGAAATTTTTGACCTTTTCACCTGAATTCGTTTTGAGATTGGAAAGGGCATTGATTAAGGATGCAACAGTCCTATCATCTCCAAATTTTGAAAGGAAAACTTGTTCAAAGGTTGTCCAATCAGCAATAGATCCTGTTGGAAGAGAGAAGTACCAGGATCCTGCAGATCCTTGTAAAGTGTATGGAAACAATCTAACTACAACATCTTCATGAGCGACTCCTTTTAAATTCATGGCTAACATAAAATTATTGATGTGTTCTTCAGCAGGAAGACCATCATCTGGATTATATTTAGGTAACCAATTTTCTGGATAATCTGGAAGAGGATTAGGATTTGCTATTAATACAACACCAGGGTTCGTCCAAGGTCGATTAGCCATAACTAGATTTGGAGTTTGTGAAGATGTAGAAGTAGATCCAGAAGTAGGTGTAATGAATGAAGAACTTACAACTGGAATAATACTACTTGTGACCTAAGTCACCTGATACGGGGATACCGGGATACCGGGATTCGAAGAATCAGATACGGGTACAATGACCCCGGAACAGGATACTTCTGGGATACGATACGTTATGTATTATTTTATATATATATATATATATATATATATATATATATATATATATATATGATATTTTTTACACAAATTCATACTTAATTCATTGATTTAAACATAGATTTATCTATCATCTTAGATAGTCAAGGTTTTGTTTGAGTGATGGGTACATTTTTAGTAGGGTCATGATAGAGGAGTTTGACAACCAATGTCACAAACATCAAGGTACATAGAGAGATTGGTGCTCTTGATTAAATACGAGTTCCATACCCTAATACATGACAAAATTCGATGGAAACATTGCAATAACCCAATCCAAACTGATAAGTCTGTTGGATTTTGAATGAGACCTAAAATTCTACTTTCTCCATATGAAATCCAATGAAGTCGGAACCACTCTCAAACATCCCGAGTCATTTCATGGTAATGTTAAAAATTTAAGTAAAAGGATGAAAATGAAGATTAAGGAGAATGTCACTTTTACTTTAAGCATTTAACATTACCATGAATCACATATAAATACTAGGGCCATAGGCTTGATGCCCTCTTCTGAAAAATCCTCCTCCATTGGTGAAAAACAATGAAATTGGTGAAAAACAATGAGCAAAATCCCCCCTTTATAATAAAAAAACAACGCTTTTTTGAACCCGCAGGCCCGGCCGTATCCAGTTTTACGGGATACGGCGTATCCGAACGGGGTACGGTCGGGATACGCCGTACCTGTTGAATTGGGGCAGAATCTCGTACGTATACGTACACGATACGGGGATTCGGGATTCGTGGCCCTTTTAGGCGAATCCGGTTACTTAGCTTGTGACAACACTGATTGTTTGCGTAGAAGAAATGGAAAATAGAGAAGATGTGGATTGATTAGAAGAATGTGGAGGAATAGGAAAATTTGTTGTGACTTCACTTGTTTATGACTTAGATCTGGATATAGAAACTTTTTTGCGATGAGATTCCAATGGAAACTCAAAAGGGGGAATTCCAAGCTTCCCACTTTTAGATCGAGTTAAAATACCAGTTTCTCTAAATAAAGAAGTAACACTTTCCTCAGAAGTTTCTCGATTAACAGGCTTTTTAGCAGAAATAGATATTCCTTCTAATTGCTGAATTAAAGACTGAACTTCGGGAGATTCGGAAATGAATTCTGAAGTAGGTGGATAACGTGATACTTCAATAGATGATGGAAAGGTTTCTACTACTTCCTATTTCTGAGTTGGTGATCTAGATTGTGATCGGGAAATCGTAGAATGCTTTTGAGGAGATCGACTCTTATGAGGGTTTTGAATTTTAGACTCATCTGCCATTCATAGTAAGGCCCTCTTTCTAGCGCCGAAAATGTTGAGGCCTCATAAATCCGTGGCAACAACAAAGGGGGATAACCACCCAATCCGGACCTTAAAACAATTCCTTTTCCATTTGGGGTAGTGGCTTCGACTGGGTGTGATGGGACTAGTTCCCCAGATTTGGGTTTTTTAAGATAATTTGTGGGATTTCTTTTCAAAACATTTTGCAATGATGAATTACTACAAACTAAGATAAATTTATTTCTAAATGCAAAACTTTGAATTAAATTTAATCTAACCTGGGGATAATAATTTAATGCGATGTAAAGAGATATCTAGTCAATCTGTGAATTATTACTGTGTAAGATGATTCTCTGGAAAAAATAGTTAATCAAAAGAAAATGAAAGATATATCGCATTTATCTTATGACCATGTATAAAACAACTAATTTCTATCTTTATATCGTACAACAGTGAAACTGATATTTTAGATAAAAATAATTAATTCTATATATGATTCATAAAAGCTGAGTTTATCACTAACATTCAGAAACAAAAATAACATACATGATAATAGTACTAGATGTGTATTACTTTTGCTTATCGGATTAGTGATAATAGGCCGTATCCAATTCTTCAATCAAAGAGTCGTTCAAAGAATACAGAAGTGCATCAACAGTGATTCAACAAAATGATATTTATAACTGGAAAAGGCCGTGTTCCATTATTTCATCAAGGCATTCACAAACTTTACTTAGAAATAAACATTCTTTGCAAATGTTCTTAACAAAATCTTGGACCCTTCTCTAAATGCATGAGAAGGGTTTAAATACTAAAACTAACTACAAACTAATTAAATGATTTACAAAAATGTAGAAAAGGTTTCAAACAACCTTTCTCCAAAACTTAACCTGAACAATAATCTAGGAATTTAGAACTGATAATCCTAACTTTATGGATCATGCATTTCTGTGTGATCACGAAGTTGGCAGATATTTAGCATTGTCTTGAGTTGAGCTGGCTGAGATATTCGTGATCGAATTTGGTCCTTGAAGATAGCATTTGAGATTGTCGACTGAGACTTTTTGGCTAATTCTGTGAGAAATAGAAGAGTTTGCTGTTGATGATAAGGTTTGATCAGAAAATTCCAATAATTTTCCTGATCAAACTTATTGACTTTATTAATTATTTCTTCCTATTGTTCTGCTCTCTGTGTCCATTTTAATTCTACTTCTTTTGTTATTGAAAACGCATCAGACGTGCTTTCTTCAAGAAGTCTTGTTTTAAACAATTGGTCACATAAGAGTTGTATAACCTCACTTGATTTGCTGGATGTCTTGGTCGCTGCTCTTTCTGTTCGGATGATCTGTGCTTCCCATTTTGTAAATAATAATTCTTTGTGAAGCTTGTCTATTTGTGGTAGATTAGCTTGCTTTCCCATATCTGAATCTTGCCACTGAATGTGTTCTTCAATTTTCTTTCGAAGTTTCTCACATTCTAGTTTTTGGATTGCAATTTGATGAATCATTATTTTATTGGAATCACAATAGGAATCAATCGTAGCAGCTTTATGACAAAATATTTTTTTGTTGTTTCTTTATCAAAGCATTTATCTCAAGTTCTTCTTTAATGAACTTTTCTGATTGTGATTGATTCTGTAACTCTGCAATGGCTTTTTCCAGTTGTGTCTGTTTCTCTTTAAGCTCTGCGTGATGTTCTAACTTAAGATTTTCAATATCTTTATGGAACTATGCTGAACTTTCTCTGATTTGTTTAGTAGTCTTGACTTTCTCTGCATCTAACATATGTTCTAATTCCTGTATTCTGGATTCTTTCTGTTTCAACAAGGTTCTAACTGCAGTTGCCTTATCTACAGTGGCTTCGTTTTAGGAGTTGTCGCGTTAGTTCTTCTTCTCTTATTCCTTTTAACCACAGCTCTGTGGCTGGGACTGTAGAAAATATCCAATGATGGAATGTCTTCAATCTGTAGGATGATTTGATCTGTGGAGTAAGCCGGAATGATTTCTTTGCTTTGTGTTGCTGGGATTCTCTGTAAAGGGTTGACCGTTTCAACTATTTTCTGAGAAGGCTTTGGCATTTGAAAACTTGCTGCTTGGTCAGTATTGACCTTTTCTTTAGGACTCTTTATTTCTTGGGAAAATTGTTCCCATTCATTCACTAGGTCTTTACCTTGAGATAATTTAGACTGATCTATCGGGCTCTGATCCTTTTGAACTGCCTCTAAATTTGATTTAGTGCCATTGTTCTTTGTTTTCTCTTGCAACTCTATTTCTTGAAGAATTTGGTCGATTTCCAGATTTTCTTTTGTAGATTTAGATTCATCCTCAGATTGATCTGACTTATCAGAGTGTTGTTGAGACTGACCAGATTCATTTTCAGAGCCATCTTTCATTTCTTCTTTGAAAGTAGTAGACAGTATTAGTAATGGCAGTTCAAATATTTCTTTATGAACATGGTAAACAAGCTCGTGATGAGACTTATTATCTTTTAAGTTTTCTCTAAACTTTTTATTTTTATTTTCTTTTATCTACTTTTGAAAATTATAAGATTTACTAGATGGGATGAATCATATTTCTTTTTAAGACGCTGGATGATAATGTCGAGTTATTAGATTGCTTTTTTCTGAAAAAGATTTCTTACTATAATATAATTTTCTTTTCATGACTGACAAAAGAATCTTCATACTAGATAAAAATGAGAGTTCTGTAAACAAAATAAGTGTTTTATTGGAATTTCATTTTTCTAGAAAGATAAAATTAATCTGTTTTTTCCTAAATCTTTCGATTTTCTTTCTTTAACAATTCTATTTTTTAACAAGTGGAAAAAGAAAGTGCAAAAAGGAATTATCTAAGATTTATTTTGAAAGGTCAACTGTCAATACTAAATAACTTTTATTTCTATATGAAAGCAAAAAGTTTTAATGTACAAAGATAAAAGGGTTACCTTCTATGTGAAATATTTTTTCAAGACTTGCCCATTAATAGGTAAATAATCTTTCTTACCTGATAAATCCTGTAACAGAAATGTTGATGAGAAAATTTTTTCAATTATTTGAAATGGTCCTAGCTAGAGTTTTTGAAACTTTGTGTGTTTACTCTTTTCTTCATGAGCTTTGTCCCATTTTAATACCAAATCACCAATTTGAAAATCTCTTGAACTAACAGATGTTAAATCAAATGAGGTCTTTATTATTTGTTGATGATGGATATGAGTTTGTTTAGCTTTTTTTCTTTCTTCTTCTAACTTAAGGATTTGATCTTGTCTAAATTGAAGAGAGGCAGAAGGATTTTCATCAATGAATTGTACTAAAGCAAATGATGGTATTGTTACGTTTGAGAGTATAATTGCTTCTTTACCATAAACTAATACGAATGGTGAAGTACCTATTGAAGCTTTTTGGGTGATTCTATCTGCCCAGAGAGCAAACAATAATGCTTTGTACCAATTCTTATGATTTTGCTCTACAGTTCTTTTGATGATTTTGATAAGGTTTTATTTGTAGATTCAGCTAATCCATTTCCTTGTGGGTAATAATTAGCCGAGTATTTTAACTTAAAACCTCTTTTCAAAGCAAATTCTATCATGGCATTTTCAGAAAAGTAAGATGCATTATCAAATATTAAAGCTGATGGAAGGCCAAACCTAATAATTATGAATTGATCAATAAAATCTGTAATATTCTGTGTATTGACCACCTTTAATGGGATAGCTTCTACCCATTTTGTGAAATAATCAGTTGCAGTAAAAATATAGCTGTGCTGTTTTGAAGAGTTAGGAGTTATTTCACCTATAATATCTAACCCTCATTGTTCAAATGGTTGTTGGATATTTACTAGCCATAATGGGAATGCTACTTTCCTTTCTCCTCCTGCTGTGGTTTGACATGTTTTACATTTTCTTGCATATTCATGTGCATCTTTAAACAACGTTGGCCAATAATCACTGGCATGCAATATTTTATGAGCTGTGGTATTTCCTCCAAAATGACCTCCAGCTGGTCAAACTTTTGCATGCATGCACTTTTAAATTTGTCATAAATTTTGTTCCAAAACCACTTATGCTTCACCTTTAATTACATGTTACATGCAATAAGTATTTGGGCAAATTTTATCCATAAAGTAGCATTCTACTTCATGACATGCAAATACATCTCAAGTTTGAAAGTTAATTTTCATTTTTTGATTAATTTGTTTACATTCCCCAAGCAATCACTAAAATTTTACCTCCAACATAAGTTGGTTGAATAGACGTTTTAGGGACCCTCTACCTCTATGGACTATTCACTATGAGATCCAAATATTTCAGCGAGAGTGAGGTCTGAGGATTAGAGTTCAATTGTAACCTTGCTTTAGAACTAATTAATTAAATAAACAAAGAGTTTTTTTCATCACATTTACCTTACTTGCAAGATCTAAATTTTTGCTTTCTTGATGGTTTAGAGTCTCACATGCAACATCATTTCCTATTTTCAAGAATCATTTCTTTTCATGCAAGTATTGTAATCTCCTTTGCAACAAGTTTAGTTTAATTTTCTTGTACTTGGAACATTGTCTACTTTAGCAAGCTCCATTTCATGTTTAATGATCATCATGTTCATGAATGGTTTATGAGTCTTATTTCCTTTCAAGTACTCTTATTTTGGGTTGCAAACTTAATTGCATGTTGTTATCTTGGTCTAACAATTGAGTTTTTTCTATCATCTCATTTGCATTCTCATAAGTAGATAACTAATTGTTTCATTTTGAGCAAAATAACTTCTCATGCTTTGATTCATAAATCTATTTATCTTGAAAGCATTACAATATCTTTTGCTAACATTTTCTTGTTTCACTTTTTAGGATTACTTTTGCTTCCCATTTGAAAGCATTTTACTTCATTTAAGCAAATACATTTTCATTTTAAAGAGCAATACTTTGAAGCCATTGGTTTTCATATGCTTTATGCTTATTTAAATTATGTATTGATGGTTATTGCTCATATCACTTTTTGCTTATAAATCTTAAGAAGTAATCTATTTAACTTTAACAACTCTCCTAGAAACTCACATCTTTTAACTTATTTTTCCATTTAGGGACCACCCTTGATAGCTAACTTAGGAGATAGCATAAATGGAGAGAGTCGAGATTAGTTTGACAACCCCTTCTCTGAGTTCTTTTCCACCAACCACACCTTGTGGGGTTAAAGACTTTTCCCGCAAAATGTAGATAGGTGTAGGCGGCAAGCAAAAAAATTAAAAAATCACTACCTAGAACCAAATTCCACGAAATTTTGTGTGATCTAGTATGGTAATATACATTGACTCTAGACACTAGGACTCACCCAAGGCCTCACCATCAAGTCGTACTCTGGCTTTGGGGTAAAATTGGAGGAAAAAACTTAATTAATTATTAAGTCTTGATAGAGAGATGATAATTAACCGAGTAAAAAAAACCTCCTAGAGTAATACTCACTTGTTGGCAAGGTCCCAAGCTACCTAGGCTTGTTACAGACTCAATACTGACTCAAATTCATCATTACTAGCATCACTTATTATAATTCCTCGTAGGGCGTGGAATTTGGGTACAAGAGAAAATGATAAGAAGAAGTAGAGTTTAAAAACTTTAGTGAAATGATGATATCTGATGGTACAAGTGTCATTTGGTTCATTCTTGGGCATGGAGTCTTCATATAACCAGCCTAGATCCATCTAACTCTGGATCTATCATGCGCTGAGAAGGATCAAATCTCTCGAGGTGCAAACCTATTTTTTGAGTGCAAAATTTAAGGAAATGTTTGCACCTCGAGAGATTTGATCCCTCTCGGCGCATGATAAATTCGGAGTTAGATGGATCTAGGCTGGTTTCAGTCGTGTGCTGCCAAGGAAAATCTATCGAAGATATGATTAATTTTCTCAATAATATGTAAATATATCAAATATTAATATAATCATTTTAAATATGCTAAATATTTTTGAAATTAACTTGGTCATTTTAATTTTAAATTTTTTTAGTTACCTCAATTCGTTGAGATGATAAATATTGTTAATAACTATAATGATAAAAAATGATGAAATATTTTTTTTGAATGCAAAGTGACAATAATAGTGTTGAAAAGTAGAAAATGTGAATAATAAGAATGTACTCATGTTACAAATAGTCTTCATTGTGATCAATCTCAAACTATTTTCTTCTACTATTCTTATTGCCACCCTTGGTAGTTTTGTTATCTTTTCATATCGATTATATGAAAAAGAAAATTTAAATCGTAAACCATTTAAATCTTTAGCTCGAGTTGTTGTAGTAAACATGATCCCTTGTCTCTCTTGCTCTCCAATATTAATAGGTTAAATTACTATAACATAAAACCCAATGTACATTGTCAATAACGTTTTGTTCTTACACTAAAATCAATGCATATTGTTAATCCAATCACTTTAAAATTAATGTACCATCATATATTCAATTACATCAAATCATAAATGAACATATACATTGAAATCAATCAAATAAGATTAGAAAATAACTTCTATATTGAAATCAATGCACATAATGCAAGCAATCAAATAAGATTAGAAACCAACATCTACACTGAAATCAATGCATTTACTCAAAGAAATCAAATAGGATTAGAAATTGCCATCTACACTGAAATCAATGCATTTAGTGCAAACAATAAAATAGGATTAGAAATAATCTACATTGAAATCAATGCATCTAGTGCAAGCAATCAAATATAAATTATAAATCGACGTCTAAATTGAAATCAACATATCCAGTGCAAGCAATCAAATAGTATTAGAAATCACCACCTACACTGAAATCAATGCATCTAGTGCAAGTAATCAAATATCATTAGAAATAAATATCTACACTAAAATCGATGCATCTAGTGCAAATAATCAAATAGGACTATAAATCACCATCTCCACTTAAATCAATCCATCTAGTGCAAGAAATATTCTTCCCTCTTTCCACCCTCCATCCATATCTATATCCCCCTCCATCTCTTGTTTTTTGTCTCTCTATCTCACCCCCCTAAACACACACGCTCTCGCACTCCATATATATCATTCTCTTTGTCAATCAACCCCTCTTCCCATCTCTCTCTTCTTCTCTTTCTTCACCTTCCATCTATATCTCTATCTTTCCCTTCTCTCCCTCTCCCCCGCTAATATCTCTTTTTCCTCCTTTTGTCCTCTCTCCCTCTCTCTCCATCTTCCTTATCATTCACTCTCTCTCTCTCTAGAAACCAACATCTACATTGAAATCAATGCATTTACTCAAAGAAATCAAATAGGATTAGAAATCGATATCTACATTGAAATTAATGCATTTAGTGCAAACAATCAAATAGGATTAGAAATCATCTACATTGAAATCAATTCATCTAGTGCAAGTAATCAAATATAATTATAAATCGGCATATAAATTGAAATCAACACATCCAGTGCAAGCAATCAAATTGTATTAGAAATCACCACCTACACTGAAATCAATGCACCTAGTGCAAGTAATCAAATATCATTAGAAATAAATATCTACACTAAAATCAAAGCATTTAGTGCAAATAATCAAATAGGATTAGAAATCACCATCTCCACTTATATCAATCCATCTAGTGCGAGAAATATTCCCCCCTCTCTCCACCCTCCATCCATATCTATAACCCTCTCCATCTATTCTTTTTTGTCTCTCTATCTCACCCCCCTAAACACACACGCTCTCGCACTCCATATATATCAATCTCTTTGTCAATCACCCCCTCTCCCCATCTCTCTCTTCTTCCCTCTCTTCACCTTCCATCCATATCTCTATCTTCCCCTTCTCTCCCTCTCCCCCGCTAATATCTCTCTTTCCTCCTTTTGTCCTCTCTTCGTCGCTCTCCATCTTCCTTATCACTCTCTCTCTCTCTCTCTAAAAACCAACATCTACACTGAAATCAATGCATTTATTCAAAGAAATCAAATAGGATTAGAAATCGCCATCTCCACTGAAATCAATGCATTTAGTGGAAACAATCAAATAGGATTAGAAATTATCTACATTGAAATCAATTCATCTAGTGTAAGTAATCAAATATAATTATAAATCGACATCTAAATTGAAATCAACAAATTCAGTGCAAGCAATCAAATTGTATTAGAAATCACCACCTACACTGAAATCAATGCATCTAGTGCAAGTAATCAAATATCATTAGAAATAAATATCTGCACTAAAATCGATGCATATAGTGCAAATAATCAAATAGGATTATAAATCACCATCTCCACTTATATCAATCCATCTAGTGTGAGAAATATTCTTCCCTCTCTCCACCCTCCATCCATATCTATATTCCCCCTCCATCTCTTATTTTCTGTCTCTCTATCTCACCCCCCTAAACACACACACTCTCGCACTCCATATATATCAATCTCTTTGTCAATCTCTCCTCTCCCCATCTCTCTCTTCTTCCCTCTCTTCACCTTCCATCTATATCTCTATCTTCCCCTTCTCTCCCTCTCCCCCGCTAATATCTCCTCATCTTCCTTTCACTCACTCACTCTCTCTCTCTCTCCACCTTTCTCTCTCTATGTATTTCTTCTTACCTCGCCCTCCCCCTCCCCCTCTCCCTCTCTTTCCCTCCTCTCTTTCCCTTTCTCTCCCATCTCTCTTTCCCTCTCTCTCTCTCTCTCTTCACCCACCAACTATGTTACTATATCCTCCCCTCTCTCTTTATATCTCCTTCTCCCCCCCTTATCTCCATCTCTCCTTATTTGTCTCTTTATCTCAGCCCCAAACATACATGCTCTCTCTCTGTCTCTCCCTTGTCACTCCTTCTCTCTCTCCACTTCTCACTCTCTATATTTCTTATTTCCTACATCTCTCCCCCTCCAACTCCGTCTCTCTATCGATCCCTCTCTCCTCCTCTCTCTCTCTTTCTCTCCTAACTCCCTCTCTCTTCCCTGATCTCTCTCTCTCTCTCTCTCTCTCTCTTCCCTCCAATACTCTCTCTCCCCCCACCAGTCTCCTCCTTTCTCTCATCCTTCCTCTCTTTCCCTTTCTCTCCTACCTCCCTCTCTCTTTTTCCTCCAATCCTCTCTCTTCCCCCATCTCCCTTTCTTTCTCTCTCTCTTTCCACCCCTCTCTCTCTCCAACTACATTACTATATCCCTCCCTCTCTCCTTCTCTCTTCTTCTCTCCCCCCTTCTTTCCATACATCTTACTTTGTCTCTTTATCTCACCCCTAAACATACACACTCTCTCTCCATCTCTCCCTTATCACTCTTTATCTCTCTCTCTCTATTTCTTCTTAGTTATGTAAACTAGTGAACATAAATATTCGTAAATATAAAGCAGATTATGGAGTAAATATGAAAAAAGGTTTTATTTACTTACCATACCTCTAGTTTATTTATATTTTTATTTATTTACCATACCTCTTTTATTTACTATGGTATTTGGCCCATAGGCTTGTTGTATAATTAGATAACTATAATGAGTAAATATAAATGCATTGAAAAGCAGATTATGGAGTAAATATAAATGGAGTAAATACCATTGTATTACACTCCTCAGATTCTTGGTATATGAGAAGACACTCAACGACATAATACAACCCCTGCTCAAAACATATTTCGAGCAAGTTAATAAGTGATAGTAGGTCAATTTTTTTTATCAATTCAGCCTTAATTTTTTACGATTTAATTTTGTAAATTTGGATTAATTTACTATAATTTTCGGATTAATATTTTTATTTAATTATAATTATGAAAATAATTATTAAACAATGAATACAAATTTTTATTTAAATTGAATTTATTTACGCCATCCAAATATTCTTGGCTTCGAATCACAAATCAATCGTGGCTTCTCAAGCATCATTTAGAATAAAAAATAAACATGGAGTAGAGGGTTTTGTGGTTGATTCGCCCTACAAAGAGGAGTTGAGGAGGTACTCTAAATATTCGTTGGCTGTGTGTTGTGCTCCAATTCTTCCTCCTCTTGTAAATAATATTGAAGAGACAGCCGAATTTACGATCACTTATTCCTACAATTTATTGTACGAACGGATTTGTTTTCTCTGCAATTTTCACCGCAATCTTGGTGAGGGCTCGGTTATGAATTTGCGGTGGGTATTAAGTGTATGAATTTTGGACAGCATCGACAAGATTTATAATATGATTGTTAAAATTTATTTGTTAAGCTGACACTTAATTTTTATTTTTAATTTAAAACTTAAGCCGAAATTTTGTATGAGGATGTGACATACCTGACATCGGTGTCAAACTGGGCTGTAGATGCGCCTCTCGGCGCAATCATCAGGTGCCACTCCTGTGGTCAATAGGTCTCATCTGAAGTGCTTGTGAAAATTTCAAACTGAAATCTAAACAGTTGCAGTGATAGATTTATCTCTCCTACTTATTATTTCAATAAGTTATTATTAAGAAATCTTCTGGCAAATATCAAAATAAATACTACCGCAACATTCACAAATATATATGCAGAGAAATAAACAGTAGAGAACATAAGCAGAAGAATCAATCACATGTACACAATTATTTTTGGACAATTGTCCTCGGAAAAACCCAATGCGGGAAAACCGATGCAGCAGATGAGGGTTTTATTAATTATTTAGCAAATGATATCTTTACAGGGAAATATAATCGCAGATAAATTCTTAAACACCTGAGACTGAATTTACGTCTTACTCGGACAATTCTCTGACACCCTGAACAGCCCCTGCATGCTCCTGCATCTGTCTGCGTGATTCACTGCGTCCCAGTGCTGGACTGCGTGAGTTTGCATAGAGACTGCGTGGGTTCTCTGCGCTGCAGCCTCAAGTTGCCTCTAGTGACCCACTGCTGCCCTCCGTCCCTGATCTCGGTCAACATTGACTCCCTCCTCCTTTTGCTTCTGCAACCTTCTCGTCCTGCAACTCTACCACTGAAATCAAATTCTACATTAGAATGGATCTCCTTCGGGTACCGAGTGTATGCCCGGTTTGTTTTCCAAACGACCCTCAAGCCTTCTTTTATAATCTTCCTGTTGGAGAACCAACTGCCCAGATTAAAAGATTAATCAATGGCTAAGATTAAAACTTGACTTGATCCATGTTTTCTAGAAGATTCACACTCTGACTTATTAATACCCTTTAATTATTTCATTTTCCTAAGTTTAGACTTAGGGTCTTCATTAAAATAATTAATTATTTTAATAACTCATGAACCGAGTGGAATTTCCACAAACTGTTTCTGGGTTCTTTGGAATGTTGCTGTCCAAGCCTCCCTGCAAAGTTTGAGACTTGGAACACTTCCGGATATTACAAAAATAAACAGTGCTGTGTCGATAGATAAAGGATTATGTGGAGATGAAACAACGTGACTAATGCAACCATATCCCATCCTGATAAGTAAAAACTAGTTACTATTGCATGAATCTTAACATTAGATTGCATTCCCCCTTCTATCCATTCAACTATTGGACATTACCATCCAGATCATCATTCATCTAAATTTAAGTATGCAACATTGTGCAATCAGAACACTGCCAGTTGACATAATAGGTAAAGAACAGAAGTAAAAGACATCATCACCATACAATATAAATGCAAATAGAAATTGAATGGTGGGCCTCATTCCATTAACCTCAGCATGGTCGAATACATCATTACATAACAGTGTTTCATTCACCAGGATGCATCAGTACTATTATACTATATATCCAAAATATGGCCCAATGTCTAGCATCCACTATCCCAGCATTATATAACTAATGTCCAACTAAAATCCAACCCTCAAATAGGCCAAGGCCTTCACATTTTATACAGTGATGGCTGGAGGTAAGAGGACTTATTCAAACTCAGAGACATTAGTTTACTTTTAGTTCCTCCTGAACCAGTTGATCTCTTTTCTAGTGTTTTTCAAGTGTCTTCTATCTTCTGTTGCTTTGCTCTTTAATCACCTGAAGTTGCCCTTTATATTCTGGTGCTGTCTTCTACTATCTCTGATACTCTGGTTACTAGTTAATGGCCTTCGTTCAGGTGGTGCGACTTTTATCTTTCTGTCTGCTCAGTTGGTGTCACTCTGTCCATTAAAACAAAGGGTTGGGCAACAATGTTTCATGATATTATCCAGGTTTCTTTTACCAGTACTCCATGGGCTATATAGTTGTTGTTTATCTATTTTATATAGTTGTATGCTAGTTATGTTGACATTTTATGTCATTCAGTCAACACATATTAGTCCATTGATAATTGTCCTTAAGTTACATAAGAGGTTTTAAACTCTGGCTCTTTGAAGGCTCTGCTGGCCAGATTCTGGCACTTTCAAGGCTCTGCTGCCCTGTGACTTGAGAAGACTAGTTATACTCTTTTCAGACACTTCTAGACTTAGCAAAGAGAAAAAATAATATGCTCTGGCAACTTTCAGAAGAATCTGGCAAGTGGGGAGTATGACAGAAGAGTCTCAGCGAGACTCTGGAGTCTGAAAAGAGCCTGACAACACTGGTCCTACACCAATAGAAGTGAGGTGTTTTACAACCAGGGATTAGGGGAGATCCCTGTGTGTGTGCATGCATGCATGATTTCTTCATGCATGTATAACACTACTAAAATGAAATGAAAAAAAAGAGCCTATGATTTTTTTAATCACCCTAACCTAGAAAAAATGTATTTTTTGATCTTACGTTTTTCCAAGGAAAACCTCGCGGGGAGACCCTCGAGCACTTGCTTGCATTTTGTGGATAGTACCCAGATTCCAATGTAAACTGGTTGACACTGTTTTCAGGACCTGAACTGTTAGGGACATCAAGTGAGGCATTGAACAGAGGTAGCCACCCAGGGAATCAACCCTGAGGCCTCCTACATGAAGCTTAGAGTACTCAATCACTTGAGCTAGCCCACTAGGCTAGTTGATTTTATTAGAGAACTCAGTCACTCTAGCAAGCTCACTGGGCTAATTGATCTTATTTATCCCCATATTTGAACAATGATTTAGTCTAGACTCTAAACTAGTATTGAATCTAGATCCATCTTAACCTTGGATCTTTAACACATGGAGAGGGATTAAATAAGGCGAGGTGAAAACTCGTATAGTATCTAACAGTGCAAAAAGATTGAGGTTTACATCTTTGAGTTTTTTGATGCCTCTTGGCTCTTAATAGAGCTGGGGTTATGATGGACCCATATACTGTAATTTTTTTTTCAATAATCTGAAATTCTGAATGCATGAATCTGAATCTGTTTGTCATGTTGTTTCTCCTGAATTCCCTCTGCAAGTTTTGTGTATTTGCATTGTTAAAAGGTTCTTTGTTTGGCTTCTGATATTGCTTATAGCTTTCTTCAACATCAGTGCAATGAAGTGAATCAAAATCACATATTTATCTTCTTTAGTACAGGAAGAGCTGATAAAACAATGGCTTCATCCTCCGTGTCAGTGGGGTAGTCTGCCTTTCAGTACATTGAACAATTCATTGCTATGCCATAATATTGATATTCATGAGCAAGATGAGATTTTGTGGATGAGTCAAGGTCAACAGGTAGCCTACATGTGTGGATTGAATGTTGCCATCAATCCCTTTTTGGATGGTGTAGAATGTGACATCATTCCAATGGATTGTTCTGTTCTTCTATTTGTCAAATCATCATCATAGTCACCATGATATTTAAGGTCAAACAAATATAATAAGTTCAACTCCTCTTTTTCAAGCAATTTGGAACTCTTTATCACAAGTCATCAAGTCACCTTGTTTATGTTTTCTTTGAGATCAAAATCAATGAAGACCTACTAATCCATCATTTGACTTGTCCAGCCAATCGATGTCTCTATCATTAATAAATAAATCAACTGGTTTAGGAACCTCTCTAGATCTCTATAAATGACATATTTATCCAGATTACATGGGACCATGAATAGCACAATCTCTCGGCTTTAGTGCATACTCCAGGCCAAGACACAGGTTTGGATGAAATGATAAGCACAAAGTGATAATTTTAAATTTATTTTTTAATATTATGTGTTAATCACTTTGACATTGTATGCTAATTGTTGAAAAGTGTAACTAGGTTCGGTCTTCATAATGACTTGTAATTATGAATTTATGTAATGAAGAAGACAAAGATAATAAAATGTATTTTGTACATGCTTGCCTCATGGGTTTCATGAGCAAGGAGTTTTTATTGTAGGTCAAAGACTTCTTCTTGATGTCTTTAGGGTTTTGTCATCTTGTCATAAATATTTAATTTAGACTCATGTATATGAAGTGTTGTTACAGTTGTAAAGGACAATTTATTGATGTAATAATATGCTCCAAGACCTTGTCAATATGCTCCTTGAAGTCTGCTTAGAACATTCTGGAAGATCTGCTTGATGAAGTCAACTCACACTCAGATTGACATGTCAGCCTAGAGGAGGGAAACAGTCCCTATATACAAGTGCTCTATGGTCTCATTTGGACACAACAATCTCGGTTAAGGATGCCAAGTACAGGACTACAATTGGTACGAAAAGTGTGCAAGAAACACAAGTAATATCAGCGAGTAAGCATACTGAGATTGGGTCATAAAAGGGTGAAGCATTATCACTGTTTTAGGTCCGAACCTACCTGAATCTACCTTGCATAAGCCAAGGGTTTTTGTGGTGAAGGTCTGCAATGACAAATCTGTAACAAGAGATCCGAACTGCAGTACATAAGGAGAAGGGTGCTCAATGAAGAAAGGAGGACAGTCATCTTTGTGTTAAGTCTGTTGTATACCGCACTCATCTCAAGGATAATTGCAGTAAGGCTATACAATTCTTTGTCTTGGGTCTATATCTCAGAAGTATACGTTGCATAAAGAAGAGTTACTACAGCAGATAAGAGATCACAGTCCCGAGTAACTTGGGTGCAAAAGGAAGGCCGAGGAGGAGTCTATTGGAGACCAAGTTCAGATAATAGAAGGAACGAAGGGAAGCACATCAGTTAGGGCTGCTAGACTAGAGACCGAATCTCCCTAGTGTTGGTGCAGTACGGTGTAGAAAAGGAGAACAAAACAAGGAGCCTAGAAGAGCAAGTGACAAGGGTCTTGGAGGCATATTGGTGTCAAGGGTCTTTATCATGGTCATGGTACTCGTTAGTTGAAGATCTATAAGAAGAATTTTGATCGGGTTTTCCTCTCCAAGAAGGAGAGGTTTTGGCCCTGGCTTGCTAGCCTAAATTTTGTATCTCTTGTGCATTTGATAATTGACTTGATGAAGAACGTAATAATCTAATGAAGATAAGATCTAAGAGAAAGAAGCATAACGAAATCACAAGTAATTATCATGAAAGAGAAATTTTGAATAAAAGCCCTAATTTCTCAACATGGAATCAGAGCTAAGGTGCTGAAGACAAGAAAGGGCAGTTTAGCAAGAAGGCACAAGGTTCAAATTTCAGATAAGACATCAAGGATCAGTTTTCAAGAAGACATCAAGGCTGAAAGAAGGATCTACTTGGTAAAGTCAATCTCTAATAAGATCTTCATTCATTCAAGAAGGAGGAGTTTGCAGAAAGTTAGGAAAACCCTCAAGCCATCTCAAGAAGACCAAAGACCTCACTCAAATGACTCATTCATCAAGGTCCTTTCAAGAAGGAAAGCAAGATCAAGGAGGTGATCTTGATCTTCAAATAATCTAAAGCTATTTGGTGTTGAATTCAAATCAACACTATTGGAGACCTCATCAAAATCATCATTTTGCTGAAGTCATCATCAAGCCATCCTTGATCATCATCATCATCAACGATCCAAGGTGATCTACCTCTTTACACCACTCTTGAAGAAGTCTATCTAAGAGGGAGCTCCTGCTACTATCTACATCATCATCAACAAGGAAGCTAGTAGAAGAAGAAAAGCATCTACTCAAGTAAGTATCTTTATGAATTCATCTGAATCTGTCAAAATGTCTTTTTGCAAAGAAAGCAACAAATTGGTTAAGATTTCAAACTTTCTTGCATGGAAGAAAATGACAGATCTAAATCTTGTTGAGAATTAAGTCATGGACTATATCAAAGGGTCAACAACTAGACCTTCAAAGGAAGATACTCAAGCACATGCCAAATACTTGAAGGGAGACATAAGAGCACAGAGGATTCTTGTAGAATCCATAAAAGACTCTCTCATCCCCTATGTATCAAAACTAGAATATTCAAAAGAATATATGACAAATTAGTGGAGCTATTCTCCGTGAGTACTGCAGGGGAAGTAATATCTCTGAGACAATAACTATACAGTTGAAGCTGTCAAGAGAGGAAGGAATCACTTCATATGTTATGAAGATTTCTAAAATGTGAGATCAACTGCAGGAATTGGGAGAAGTAATGTCTGATAGAGAAATGACTACAGTGGTACCGAATGCTCTACCAGAGGGATGGGGAAACTTCACTTCAAGTATCTATGGGAAGAAAGCAGCAACACCATTCCAGGATCTATAGTCTCTATGTAAGATAGAAGAGACAAGGTTAAAAGCTAAAGTTGATATAGGATCAAATGAAGAGAATCAAGCCTATGCTGCCATGTCAAGAAGAAAGGGAAGATTTGGTAGTTTTGGTCATCAGAAGAAAAGAAGAAACATGGATAAGATACGATACTATGGATGTAATGAACTTGGGAACTATAAAAAGGATTGTCCCAAATCTAATAAGGACAAGAGGAAAAAGGAAGAAGCCCATATCGCCAGAGGAATGGAAGAACCAAATTCAAAGAAACCTAAGAAAGAAGAAGTGAAAGATCTCTACTATGATTGAGATCATATTCCTCTTTAAGAGATATCTGTCGATTGTAAAATACTATGTTAGGAAGCATTGGATATTAGATAGATACATCACTTTAGAATTGGCATCATGATGGAAGCATTGAAGGAGGAGCACTCGTCATAGGAGGATGTCTGTAACACATTTATGTGACAACTATGCTATGAGATAAGTGTCTCCTAGGAACCTCACTAAAAATAATATTTATAGAAGGGAGTCATCTAGATCAAGGTTCATCATTCATTAATCAATATGGAAACAGGGGCTAACATTTTCTAATGGAGTCCTCTTTGGATTCACTGATTAGAAAGAAAGCAAAAAGGTTTCATTGAGAATTCTAACTTGTAGAATTCTGGGATTAGGATATGATGACATATTGATGAAGCAGGTCAAGAGAATGAAAATTTTCATTCCAAGGAAAATTGGTACAAGATGACTTTTAATTTTGGGCAACTAGGTCCAAACTCCATGTTGCACTGCTCATAGGATGATGATTATATTTTTGTTGGGTTCCTCTTTCGGAGAGGTGCAAGAATCTTGTTTGGATGAGCAGAACTTATATTTTGATTTTATTTTCCACACGTGCAAGGTCGGTCAAATTTGTAATGTAGGCTCACAAACCCAACAGATGTGTCACACACCCTCACTGATGGATATAAATAGGAGAGAGATGATGCTCATTTCATCATCATCTCATCACATGTGATCTGATTGGTTCGTATAGCCTAGGAGAGGCTTCCTTCCCTCACACGTGTGAATTTGAACTTGAAGAAGCTACTGAAATTTTTGGACTGTTTTTAGGGCTTTTTGGATAGCGTTGACCAATGTTGACTTTGGGTCAACACTTGTGCTTTGACTTCGATTTCTGCACATAATATCCGATTTCTTGAGGCTGCATTTGAGGGCACAAAAATCGAGGATAAGCGTTGACTTTGACTGTTGTTCGTTCACTGCAACTTTGATTGTAGCGTTGACCATTTGGGGTTGACTTGCGTTGACTTTTTGGCGCTGTCTTTGAGGGGTGTGTGTGACAGTTGGAGAAAGGCTGATTTGGTTATTGGAGAAGTTGGTTTGGCCAACTCAAGGCTTTGCTGGCTAGGGCATCCTGTTGACTGCTGTAACAAACATTTATCTATCTATTTGCTGGACAAGAAGAATTACAAATTCTGATACATTATTTGGCTCGTCTTCTGTTGATCTATTTTTATGTTCTATCAACATTTTACTTCCAAGTTTATGTGATAGCTAAATTTGAATTGGGCCTTAAAGAAGATTGAAGTAAAATTGTATTTAAGCATAGAACATACCATGGACATCTAAAATTAACATGGTATCAGAGTTCAGGCGAAGAGAAAGTCCAAGATAGTGTGAAAAGAAATCACCGAAGAAGAAGTATTGTCAAGGATCAATGGCCTCTTCAACCTATAAGGGTTTCAAGGCTGATGATAAATTGACTGATAAGTTTGATTATCATGCCTGGAAGATGTCTTTGGATTTGGTATTAGAAGATCAAAATGTCATGGATTATGTGTAGGGGAAGATTCATGAGCTTCCATCAAATGCACCAGTTGCTACAAAGACAAAATATAGAAGAGGGGAAGTCAAGGCAAAGATGATTATCAGGGATTCTATACATAAGCACTTGGTTGCTTATATCTCCGAGCTGGGCACATCTAAAGAGATGTATGATAAGTTGGTTAGCATGTTCAGGGCTAACAATGCTAATCAAGTTTTTTCTTCAAGAACAATTTGAAGAATATCAAGAAGGGCAAAGATGAATCCATCAAATCATACTTTATGAGGCTCACAGAGATCAGGAATGATCTCCTTGCCATAGGAGAAGAGGTAGCTAATCGAGAGCTTGTCCTCCTTGCTCTTGGAGGACTCCCCTGGAAATGGTATGTATTCAACACTACTATTCTAAATAATAATGTGATTCCTAATTTTGATGAATTGTTGACAAGATGCACTCAAGAGGAGACAAGAATGATGGAAAGAGACCATCCCTCAAATGGGAATGGAGGTGACCCTACTGCCTTTACCGCTCATGCAAAGAAGAAGAACCATGGTGGTCTGAGAAATCAAAACCATGGAAGAGCGGGGCCTAAAGGAAGAAAGGGAAGATGTTACACTTGTAACAAGCTTGGTCACTATGCAAGAGAGTGCCCAAATAGAAGGGACTCTCCCAGGGATAATGACAACGACAACTTTAGGGGGAATGGCAATCAAAGGAACAACAGGTTCAAAGGAAAGAGGGAGGCTCCCTTTGATCGAAGTGGAAATGGCCAACCTTTCAAGAGGTCAAGAAATTCCAGGTATGATGAGTCCAATGTTGTTGATAATAAGAAAAATGAATATATTCCTGTATCTGCCCTCTCCGCTGCATCTCCTCCCGACACCCTAGATGTCTGGTTGATTGATAGCGGTGCTTCAAGGCACCTCACTGGATATAAAGAAGCCCTCTTTGATCTAATTGAGAAGGATACTAATTTAGAAATTATCCTTGGAGACAATGCCACCTATCCCGTGAAAGGGATAAGGATTGTGACCCTTCATCTATCTCAAGTTCAAGTCCTCCACTTACAAGATGTGTTGTACGTACCTGATTTGAAAAAAAACCTTGTGTCAATTTCGAGAATGGAAGACAAAGGATTCAAGGTGGCATTCATTGATGGAATGGTATGCATTTGGAAGAAGTATTTCAAAGAAGCTCTTACTATTGGTTTTAGAGTTGATACACTCTATCAAGTTGTAGAAAGTCTGTTGGGGGCCATGTCATGTGATACAACTCTTCAAACCAAGCTATGGCACCGAAGGTTTGCACACCTTCATACAAAGCCCTTCCCAAAGCAAGGAAGGTGGTGACAGGGATGCCCGAGTTTAAAGATCATCATGAAGGTATATGTCAGGGTTGTGCCGAAGGGAAGCATACACGAGGACCATTCCCCTGAAGTGTCACAAAGACATCGAATATCTTGCAATTGATATATTCTGATCTATCTGGTATGTTGCCCGTGACATCCTTGGGAGGATGCTCCTATTACATGACTTCTATAGATGATTTCTCTTGCAAGACTTGGATATATTTCTTGAAGAAGAAGGACGAAGCTTTCAAATGGTTTCGTACCTTCAAGGCCTTGGTTGAAAATCAAACCGAGAAGAAAATCAAAATTTTGAGGACTGATAATGGGACCGAGTATGAGTCAAATGAATTCAATGACTTTTGCAGGGAAGCTGGCACTAAGAGGGAGATCACAACCGTGTATACTCTTGAGCAAAATGGTGTTGCTAAAAGAAATAATAGAACCATTGTGAAAGCTGCTCGAGCAGCTGTGAACACTGATGTGTATGTTCAAAATAGATGCCCGCATTCTGCTTTGGACTCCAAAACTGTTGAGAGAGTCTTCTCTGGTAAGAAGCTTGATGTCTCCCACCTTGGAGTTTTTTGGAAGTCCTATTTATTTTCATGTGTCGAAAGAAAAGAGAAGCAAGTTGGATGCTTTTGGGAAGAAGGGAATGTTTGTGGGCTACAGTGAAACCTCGAAGGCATGTAGAATCTATCTGCCTGGTCAAAGAGAAGTGGAGATATGCCACGATGTCACCTTCGATGAAGATGATGCCCTCAAGAAAGTAAGAAATCTTCCTAGTTCAAAGGAAGACAAAGAAGAAGAAGAAGAAGCTGGAAGGCAGGAAAGAATTGAAGGATGAACCTATGCCCGATGTTGAAGGACCAATGGATCCTATAGATCCACCTCTTTGAAATAAAAGGAGACCCTCATGGCTTAGGGACACTCTCGAGGATGCCGAGAGACATATTTCCCCAAGGGGGACTATTAATTTTGGACAACTAGTTCCAAACTCCATGTTGTGAATGCTCAGATGAAGATACCAATATTTTTATTAGATTCCTCTTTCAGAGAGGTGCAAGATCGATCTAAAGATCATCTTAATCCGATGAGCAGAACATTTATTTTGAATTTATTCGAAATATGTGCAGGTCGGCCTTAAGGTTTTGTGCCCTAGCAGTTGTGTCACACACCCTCACTGATGGATATAAATTGGTCAACGTTGGAGGACATTTTCACTCATCTCATCCTCACACATTTCTCTCTCGTCATCTGATTGGTTCGATGACCTTGGAGGCTCTTCTCTCCACACGTGGAAAATTTTAGCAGCAACTCTTCTGTTTTCGGCCTAGGGTTTCTGTAGAAACTTTGACCAACATTGACTTTGGTCAACGCAAGGTCAAACAGACCTGAAACTCTCCCAAAAGCTCAATTTTCCAAATCTGCATTTTTTGGCACTATTCCCGAAGCTAGATGTTGACTTTGACTTTTCTGCGTTGACCTAGCTGCTGCTGCTATTTGCGTTGATCGTTGAATGACAACGTTGGCTTTTGGGTTGACTTTTGAGTTGACTGTTTTGGCTTTCCTAGAGGGTTGTTTGACATTGCTGGTTGGCTGACCATATTGAGACTTTGCTGGTTGAAGCATCTTGTTGACCGCTGTAACACACTAACACACTTATATATCTATGGCTTGTCTTCTGTCGATCTACTGGTATGTTCTATCAACATTTTACTTTATTGTTTATGTGATTGCTGACTGATATTGGGATAAAAATTAAAGTTGCATCAAACATAAAACATCTACAAAAATTTACATGGAATCAGAGTTGAGGTGAAGACAAAGCCCTAATTTGTAGCAATCACTGAGGAAGAGGATGGGTTCCTCAAACTACAATGGCTTTAAGGCTGATGACAAATTGACTGGGAAGGATGACTTCCATGCTTGGAAGATGACATTGGATCTTAACTTGGAAGACCAAGATGTCATGGACTATGTGCAAGGTAAAATCCAAGAGCCTCCATCCATTGCTATTGCTGCTGCCAAATCAAAGTATAAGAAAGGGGAGATCAAAGCAAAATTGATGATCAGGGACTCAATTCACAAGACTCTAGTTGCCTACATCTCTGAGCTGGGCACATCCAAAGAGATGTATGATAAGTTGGTCCACATGTTCAAGGCCAACAATGCAAATCAAGTCCTATTCTTCAAGAATCAATTGAAGGATCTGAAGAAAGGTAGGGATGAGTTTTTTCAATCATATTTTTTGAAGCTGACCGAGATCAGGAACAATCTGCTGGCTATTGGGGAGACAATAGCTGAACGAGAGATGGTACTCACCGCACTTGGAGGGCTCTCATCCGAATAACATGTGTTTAACACTACCATTCTCAATAATAATGTGATACCTTATTTTGACGAAGTAATATCGAGATGCGTACAAGAAGAGACAAGGTTGAAGGAATATGAAAATGAAGGAAATGTTGCCTTCACTGCTCATGCTAAGAAGAACAACTTTGGTGGTCCAAAGAACAAAGAAAGAGCAGGGACCCAAGGAAAGAAACACAAATGTTACACTTGCCACAAGCCAGGTCACTATGCTAGAGAATGCCCTTTCAACAAGGATTCTCCCGATGATGATGACAACAACAACAACCGGAGGAATGGCAATCAAAGGAACAACAGGTTCAAGGGAAAGAGGAAGGCTCCCTCCGGCGGAAATGGTCAACCCATCAAAAGGTCGAGAAATTCCAGGTATGAGGAATCAAATGTTGTTGATAAAAGAAATGAATTCATTCTTATATCTGCCCTCTCTGCTGCATCTCCACCTGAGACTATGGATGTCTGGTTGATAGATAGTGGTGCCTCAAGGCACATCACCGGGTTCAAGGAAACACTTTCTGATATGGTTGAGAAGGATACTAATCTGGAAATTATCCTTGGAGATGATGCCACATATCCCGTGAAAGGGACAGGGACTGTGACCCTCCATTTGTCTCAAGGTTAAGTCCTCCACTTGCAAGATGTACTCTATGTACCTGATTTGAAAAAGAACCTTATGTCAATTTCGGCCATGGAAGACAAAGGTTTCAATGTGGCATTCGTTGATGGGAAGGTGCGTATCTGGAAGAAGAGTTTCAAGGAAGCTATCACGATTGGGTTTAGAGTTGATACACTCTACCAGGTTGGAGGAAGTCAACGCGTGTTGGGTTCTTGTTGAGCGATGACATGTGATATATCCAACAAGCATCCAACAGGGCAGATAATGGCACTGAATATGAGACGAACAAGTTCAAGAACTTTTGCAGAGAAGCTGGCATCAAGAGGGAGACCACAACTGTCTATACTCCTGAGCAGAATGGCGTTGCTGAACGAAAGAATAGGACCATTGTGGAAGATGCCTGTGCCATGCGATGTGACAAAGGTCTATCGAAGTTTTTGTGGGGAGAAGTTGCGAACACTGCTGTGTACATACAAAACCGATGCTCGCATTTCGCTCTGGACTACAAAACTCCCGAAGAGGTTTTCTCTGGTAAGAAACGTGACGTCTCGCATTTTAGAGTTTTTGGATGTCCTGTTTATTTTCATGTACGAAAGGAGAAGAGGAGCAAACTGGATGCTTCTAGAAAGAAGGGAATGTTTGTGTTCTATAGCGAAACTTCGAAGGCCTATAGAGTTTATGTGCTTGGTCAAAGGGAAGTGGAGATGTGCCATGATGTTACCTTTGACGAAGATGCTTCCCTTAGGAAAGTAGTCAATCTTCGGAGATCTAAGGAAGATCATGAAGCAAGGCTTGGAAATCAAGAAGAATCGAAGGATGAGACTATGCCCGATGTTGAAGGACCGATGGACTCGATTGATTCACCTCCTTCAATGAGGAAAAGACCATCATGGCTCAGGGACACTCTCGAGGATGCCAAAAATCATATGGCCCCAATGGGGGGCATTTCGTGAAAGCAAGAAGCCGAATAGATACAAAGGGTATCTAGCAGCCATGAGTACTATTGTACAATTTGAGCCTGGATGTTTTGAGGAAGCTGTAAAGCATCAAGTCTGGGAGGATGCTATGCACGAAGAATATAAGTACATTTTGAAGAATGATGTCTGGGATGTGGTTCCAAGAGCGGAGGACAAAGCAGTTGTCACCTTGAAATGGCTCTACAAGATCAAGCATGGATCTGATGGAAGTGCTGAAGAGTTCAAGGCAAGATTCGTTGCCTGAGGCTTCTCTCAAAAGGAAGGCGTAGACTATGATGACATATTTGCACCTGTGGCCCGATATACCACCATCTGATCTATCATAGCCCTTGTTGCTATGCAAGGATGGAGTCTTCATCAGATGGATGAGAAGACCGCATTTCTACATGGTGTGATAAAGGAAGAGGTTTATGTCGAGCAACCTCTAGGGTTCGAAGTCTAGGATTGGGACACCCATGTCTGCAGGTTGAAGAAAACCTTCTATGGGTTGAGGCAAGCACCCAGAGCTTGGTACGAGAGGATAGATAGCTACTTGATGAAGCTGGGCTTCACTTGTAGTAATGTTGATCCAACCCTTTACTCCAAGGTTGATAGAGAGAAGTCTCTCATTCTGGTGCTGTATGTGGACGACCTCTTCTTGACAGGTGCTAACCCTTTCATTCATTAGTGCAAGAGGGAGCTCGTTGCTGAGTTCGAGATGAAGGACCTAGGATTGATGCATTACTTCCTAGGCCTAGAGGTCTGGCAGAGACCTGGCGAGATTCTCCTTTCTCAAGGAAAATACATTGTGAAGCTTCTGGAAAGATTTGATATGGTGGACTGTAAGTCCGTGTCGACGCCAATGGAGCTCAACTTTAAGAAGTTGAGTGGCAGCGCTGCTAGGCCCGTGTTAGCAAATCCTACTGAGTATCGTCAACTCGTAGGGGCCCTGATGTTCTAAGTGAACACCCGTCTGGACATATGTTTTGCAATGAACACTTTGAGTCAACACATGGTTGATCCTCATAACATTCATTGGGTTGGTGCCAAGAAAATCTTGAGATATCTCTGGGGCACAATAGACCATGGGCTGAGATACACTGTCGGGAGCATGACACTCCTTGGATATACTAATGCCAATTAGGCTGGCAGTGTGGTGGATCGCAAGAGCACATCTGGATGCTGCTTCACACGTAGATCTGCTTCGGGCAGGAAATGGAAGTCGGTAGCCTTGAGCACCGCTAAGGCCAAATACATTGTAGCATGTATGGCCCGTTGTGAAGTCACTTGGTTGTGAAAGCTCTCTAGTGAGTTGTTCGAGCATGTGCTAGATGCCACTGTTATTCTTTTGTGATAACCAGAGGGGGATTCATTGTTCATAGAATCTCGGGTTCCACGATCTATCCAAGCATGTTGATGGCTGGTACCACTTTATCCGGGATATGGTACAACGAGGCGCCGTAAGGCTCGATCATATAGGAACTGATGAGCAGGTCACGGATATTCTCACAATGCCCTTGGGGAAGGTCATGTTCCTAACCTTCCGTGAGACTCTTGGAATCGTGGAACGATCCTATGCTGAGGGTCCTATTGGACGATGAGCTCTGGGGGGCTTTGGGGATAGCTTCTTGGAGCTATAAGCAACCACAGGGCTAGGCTTGCCGAACCTTGTTGGTGTGCTTCTGCCCCACCATTATGATGATTGAGTTGGTTCACCTCTCATGATCTGTGCCCCGTATGCATCCCACCCATTGAGTCTCGGGCTCATGGGAAGTACCTCTCATTTGGCCAGCGAGGTGGGAAAAGCTAGAGACTAGTAGCAAATATTGATGGATGCATCAGAGATTTCCATACTCTCTATCTAGGATGGCACGGTCCAACCACTTGATCTGGGATCAAGTATAGTGAGGTTTCGGACCTCCAACTGACTTCGGGTCAGGTAAACCAACTTCGGGTTGGTATGAGACTCCTTGTGAGTCCTATAGAGGTTTTGGACCTCTGGGCTGAATCTGTCAGCCGGGAATGATGTCTTTGTGACTGACCCACTTTTGTTCTGAAATAAAGAAGCCAACAAAGCAAGTTACGACGTGATGACGCATGATGTTTGGATTGCACAGGTGGATGGAGTTCTCCCTAGTTGAGAGGGAGTGTTAATTTTGGACAACTAGGTCCAAACTCCATGTGTGATGCTCAGATGAAGATACCAATATTTTTATTCGATTCCTCTTTCATGTTATATGCAGGTTGAAGAAAGCCAGCTATGGGTTGAAGCAAGATCCCAGGGCTTGGTTTGAGAGGATCGATAGCTACTTGATGAAGTTGGGCTTCACTCGAAGTGATGCTGATCCAAACCTTTATTTTAAGGTTGATAAAGAAAGGCCTCTCATACTAGTTCTCTATGTGGAAGATCTCTTCCTAACATGTGCTGACCCTCTCATTCATCAATGTAAGAGGGAGCTAGCTTCCGAGTTCGAAATGAAGGAACTAGGACTGATGCACTAATTCCTAGGCTTGGAGATCCGACAAAAGCTAGGTGAGATTCTCCTGTCTCAAGGAAAATATGTTGTGAAGCTGTTGGAGAGATTTGGAATGGTGGATTGTAAGTCTGTGTCGACACCGATGGAACTCAACTTTAAGAAGTTGTGTGGAAGCGTTGCTGGGCTCGAGTTGGGAAATCCCACCGAGTATCGACAACTCATAGGGTCCCTGATGTTCTTAGTGAACTCCCGTTTGGACATATGTTTTACAATGAACACTTTGAGTCAACATATGTTTGAGCCTCATCACATTCATTGGATTGGTGCCAAGAATCTATTGAGATATCTTCGGGGCACAATCAACCATGGGCTGAGATACACTGCCGGGAGCTTGAGACTCCATGGATATACTGATGCCGATTGGGCTAGCAGTGTGGTGGATCGTAAGAGCACATTAGGATGTTGCTTCATCGTTGGTTCTGCTTCGATATCTTGGATGAGCAGGAAGAAGAAATTGGTTGCTTTGAGCACCACTGAGGCCGAATACATTGCAACGAGTATGGCCTGTTGTGAAGATGTTTGGTTGAAAAAGCTCTTCAGTGAGCTATTTGGACATGTGCTAGATACCACCGTTATCCTTTGCGATAACCAGAGTGGGATTCGTCTTTCTAAGAATCCTGTGTTCCATGATCTATCCAAGCATATTGATATTAGGTACCACTTGATTCGGGATATGGTACAATGAGGCGTCGTAAGGCTCGATCACATTGGGACTGATGAGTGGGTCGCAGATATTGTCACAAAGCCCCTGGGGAAGGTCAAATTCTTAACCTTATGTAAAAAGCTTGGAATCGTGGAAAGATCCTATTGTGAGGGTCCTGCTTGAGTTGGACAATGTGCTCTAGGACCTCCAAGGGGCTTGGGGATAGCTTCTTGGAGCTATAAGTATTAAGCACAACGGGGCTAGGCTCGCCGAACCTTCTTGTTCTTTTGCCCCACCGTTATGATGTTGAGCTGGTTCACCCTCTCTTTTATCTTTGCCCCACATGCATCCTACCCATGGAGTTTCGAATGTGAAAATTTTCAAATTGAAACACTACTGCAGTGATAGATTTATTTCACCTACTTATTTATGATAAGTTATTTATAGATTTTCTTCCAGTAAATTTTGAAATAAACACAACTGCAATATTCACTTAACCATAAGTAGAAAATATAACAAAACACATATAACGCAATAGAAACAATCACATGTACACAGTTATTTTTGGACAATTGTCCCCGGAAAAACCCAATGCGGGAAAACCAGTTTAGCAGATGAGGGTTTGTATTATTCTTCAGCAAGGAAAATCTTTTACAAGAAATAGACGAGCAAACTTCTAGAATACACCTGAGATAAATTCCCCTAATCCTCTTGGAGAATTTCTGACACCCGGAAGACACCCTAGCTCCCTTTGCGTAACTCTGCGTGATCTTCTGCGCAGTCCTTGCACTAGATTGCGTCACTCTGCGTGGGGACTCAGTGCTGCTGCTTAGCACTGTCCTCTGTGGCCCTTTGCGTCATTCTCTTGCTTCTTCTCTTTCTCTGCTGACCTCCCCTTCTTTATTCTGCCTCTGCAACTCTCCCTTGAAATTGAATTCTATTCCTTCAGAACCGTGCCCGACTTACTTTCCAAATGACCCTCAAGTCTTCTCTTATAATCATCTTGTTGATGAATCAACAACCCAAATTAGATTTCTAATCAATGGTTAAGATTAAAACATGACTTGATCTTCGTTCTCTAGAAGATTCTCACTTTGTTTTATTAATACGCTATAATTATTTAATTTCGTTAAGTTTAGACTTAGGGACCCCATTAAAATAATTAATTATTTTAATAAAACATGAACCGAGTGGAATTTCCACAAACAGTTTCTGGGTTCTTTGGAATATTGATGTCCAATACTCCTCACAAAATATGAGACTTGGAACACTTTCCAATACTACAAAAATCAACACTTCCTCGTAGCGAGGAAAGTGTTTAAGAAAAATGCCATCTGCATATGCGCTGACCTGAAGCATCTACTGCGTTGCTGATGTCTTGGCTGCTGCCCCTCATATGCTGCGCTGCTGTCCTTTGTACTGTTGCCCATGACACCATCTCTGTGATTGCCTCATCCGTATTGCAACTCCCTCTGAATTTCGAGTTTATCCATTCTTCCTACTGGAATGGATTCTTGACCATCCCCATATTTTCTCTGAAGTAAGCAAACTTAATCTTACCTAGAGCTTTTGTGAGAATATCTGCCACCTATTCCCCTGTAGGAATGTACTTCACTTGTACAGCTCCCCATTGGACATAGTCTATGATGAAGTGGCACCTGATGTCAATGTGCTTCTACCGATCATGAAACACAGGATTTTCAGAGAGCTTGATGCAAATCTGATTATCACACAAAATTCTGATCGGTTCCATCCTCTTCTTGAGTAAGTTCATGAGCAACTTACAAAGCCGTATGGCCTCACACGAAGCTGTGATAGCTGCCATATATTCAGCCTCAACTGAGCTCAGTGCCACGAATTTCTGTTTCCTACTACACCAGGAAGTCATTCCTAATCCGACACTGAAACAATACCCACTAGTACTCTTCCGATCTACTGGATTTCCAACTCAGTTTGCATTAGTGAACCCACTCAACTGTATTTCATTGCCCTTGGTGTACCTCAATCCAAACTCGACTGTCCCCTTCAAGTAATTGAGAACATGTTTGGCTGCTGCCCAGTGAAGCCTCCTTGGTTCTACAATGAACTGAATGAGGGTATTGACGGCATAACAAATGTTTGGTCTAGTGTTGAACAGGTCCATCAATGATCCTATGAGCTGCCTATACAAGGTAGGATCAACCTCATCATCCTCGGACGTGTTGATTTTCTTCCAGTTTTTTATCATTGGCGTAGCCATGGGTCTATAGTCCTCCATCTGAAATCTCTTCATAATCTCTGTAGTATATCTTCCTTGCCCAAGGAAGATTTCTCCCTTCTGTTGCCAAAGTGCATCCATCCTAAATCCTTCATGTCGAATTCTGTAGCTAGTTTTTCCTTGGAGTCTTTGATGAGCCTAGATGATCCAGTCAGAAACAGATCATCAACATATAACACCAATATTAGAGGCTCATCCCCTACTCTCAAATATTAGAGGTTGGGATCTACGTCACTCTTGACAAATCCCATCTTCTGTAGGTAGCTGTCAATTTGTCCTTACCAAGCTCTAGGGGATTGCTTCAGTTCGTACAAGGCTTTCTTAAGCCTGCATACATGAGTTTTCTGTTCATGCATCTCAAAGCCCTCTGGTTGTTCTATGTACACTTCCTCTTCTATCACCCCATTCAAGAACGCAATCTTGACATCCATCTGGTGAATTTCCTATCCCATCTGCGCTGCAAGGGATATGATGGATCTGATTGAAGTATATCGAGCTACAGGGGCAAAGGTTTCTTCATAGTCAATCCCTTCTGTGCGTACCCCTTAGCCACAAACCTAGCTTTGAATTTCTCTATAATGCCATCAGCAACATATTTAATCTTGTAGATCCATCTCGAACCTACAACCGACCTGTTCGGAGGTCTAGGAACTACTTCCCAGGCATCATTTGTCATGATGGAGGTGCACTCCTCCACCATAGCATCTACCCATACCTGATTCTGAGTTGCCTCTTGAAAACTAGAGGGTTCTCCTACCTGTGCTACCAATGCCTGGTACCTGTCTGGCTGCTTGTGTTCCCTCTTCTCATTTCTAGGAGCTCCAACAAACTCCTCTGCATCTCTGAGAGTCTGTTGTAGTTCTCTACTTGTCCTTCCACTAGTGGTGGGTGGATTCACCTGCTCTCCTTCTTGCACTTCCTCAGAAAAGCTATCCTTAGGTTCCTTGTGCCTTGGAGAGGCACTAGAGCCATCATTCGTAGGTCGCTGTGGCTAGACCAGTGGATCTTCCTTAGACTGCATAGCTGAAGACATTTCTCGGAACTTCTTGAAGGCTCTCTCTTCCATGAACTTCACGTCCTGTCTTACTACTATCTTCCTACTCTCGGGAATATATATGTGGTAAGCCTTCACATTCTCGCTATACCCCACAAGATACCCTTTTAAAGCAGTCTGATCCAACTTCTTCCTCTTCTCATCAGGTACATGGCAGTACGCTATACTGCCAAATATCCTAAAGTGGTTCACTTCAGGTTTGCTGCCAGTGAACACACTCTCAGGAGTAACCTTACCCATTGCGTTGTGAGGAACCTTGTTATGCACATACACGACTGTATTAAAAGCTTCAACCCATAGAAATTTGGGCATGTCTTGATCATACAACATTGCCCTTGCAGCTTCGACAATAGTCCTGTTCTTCCTCTCTGCAACCCCATTCTGTTCTGGATTATATGGAGCAGTCCATTCTCTCTTGATGCCTTCCCTTGTGCAGAACCTTGTGAAGTCCTTGTGAATGTACTCTCCACCATTGTCTGATTGCAATGTCTTGATCCGCTTTCCTGTTAGATTCTCCACCAGAGCCTTAAACTCTTTGAATCACTCAAAGACCTCGTCTTTGGTCTTTAGAAAGTAGATCCATGTCTTTTTGGAATGGTCATCGATGAAGGTGACAAAATACTTTGCACCACTGAGAGCATTCGTGGACATTGGTCCATAGATGTCTGAGTTTATCAATCCCAACGCACTCTTGGCCCTATTGCTGCTTTTCGGATATGCTACCTTGGCATACTTCCCTAATACGCACCCTCTGCAGACATTGTCTCGCTTGGTGCTAAGTTCTGGAGCTCCCGTGACAGTCTTCTTGAGAATTCTCAAAGCTCCATGATGTAGATGCCCCATTCTTCTATGCCATAATTCATTCAAATCTCTTTCATCAGTACTCCCTATCAGTGCCATTGGGGACTTGAGCTGTAACTTGTACAGTTTATGGCTCCTGACTCCAATTTGTGCCTTCTTTTTCCAACTTGGGTGTTTGACATAAACTTTGTTGCCAATAAAGTATACATCATAACCATTGTTCTCAAGTTGAGACACTGAGAGAAAATTCATTCCCAATATTGGTACATGCAGTACGTTGGTGGCATGAAGCTTGTTGCCAACTTCTGTTTGAAATGTTATGGTGCCTCTTCCAACAGGGGTACATTTTGCCTTGTTCCCCATAGTGATTTGAAAATTCATCTGCTCCTCCTAGTAGCTTTAGAAGCATTCTTGAACTCCCATCATGTGACCAGATGCTCCACTGTTAATATACCAGATCTCTGGAGAGGCCACGCTTGACACACAAGAAAATTCCTCTTCTAGTCTGGATGCCAGATTTGAAACCTCATGATCCCTCTGTTCCTCCATGCGTTCTGGAGAACTGCGTGAACCCTTCCGAGCTGATGCTGCATCACTGTCAGACCTCTGTTCCATTGCAGAAGCTCCTCTTCAGTTACTCGTCTTTTGCTCTGATACCATGTGAAAATTTTCAAACTAAAACACTATTGCAGTGATAGATTTATTTCACCTACTTATTTATGAAAATTATTTACAAATTTTCTTCTAGTAAATTCTGAAATAAACACAACTGCAGTATTCACTTAACCATAAGCAGAAAATAGAATAGAACACATATAACACAATAAAAACAATCACATGTACACAGTTATTTTTGGACAATTACCCTGGAAGGCTCCACATTGGGACTAATGAGCAAGTCGTGAATATTCTCACGAAGCCCCTATGGGAGGTCAAATTCTTAACCTTCTGTGAGAAGCTTTGAATCGTGGATAGACCCTATTGTGAGGATCTTGTTTGAGTTGGACAATGAGCTCTAAGAGCTCCAGGGGGCTTGGGGATAACTTCTTAGAGCTATAAGCACAACAGGGCTAGGCTCGCCGAACCTTGTTGTTCTTCTGCCCCACCATTATGATGTTGAGCTAGTTCACCCTCTCTTTTATCTTTGTCCCGCATGCATCCTACCCATGGAGTTTCGAATGTGAAAATTTTCAAACTGAAACACTCCTGCAGTGATAGATTTATTTCACCTACTTATTTATGATAAGTTATTTACAAATTTCTTCTAGTAAATACTGAAATAAACACAACTGCAGTATTCACTTAACCATAAGTAGAAAATAGAATAGAACACATATAACACAATAGAAACAATCACATGTACACAATTATTTTTGGACAATTGTCCCCAGAAAAACCCAATGCAGGAAAATCGGTGTAGCAGATGAGGGTTTGTATTATTCTTCGGCAAGGAAAATCTTTTACAAGAAATAGACGAGCAAAATTCTAGAATACACCTGAGATAAATTCCCTTATTCCTCTGGGAGAATCTCTGACACTCAAAAGATACCCTAGCTCCCTCTGCATCACTCTGCATGATCTTCTGCACAGTCCCTGCGCTGGATTGCATCACTCTACGTGGGGACTCAGTGTTGCTGCTCAGCATTGTCCTTTGTGGCCTTCTACATCCTCCTCTTGCTTCTTCTCTTTCTTTGTTGACCTCCCCTTCCTTCTTTTGCCTCTGCAACTCTCCCTCTGAAATCGAATTCTATTCCTTTAAAATCTATTTCCTTCGGGTACTGAGTGTGTGCCCAACTTACTTTCCAAATGACCCTTAAGCCTTCTCTTATAATCTTCTTGTTGATGAATCAACGACCCATATTAGATTTCTAATCAGTGGCTAAGATTAAAACATGACTTGATCTTTGTTCTCTAGAAGATTCTCACTCTGTTTTATTAATACCCTTTAATTATTTGATTTCCCTAAGTTTAGACTTAGGGACCTCATTAAAATAATTAATTATTTTAATAAAACATGAACCAAGTGGAATTTCCACAAACGGTTTTTGTGTTCTTTGGAATATTGATGTCCAAGCCTCCTCACAAAATATGAGACTTGGAACACTTTCCAATGCTACAAAAATCAACATCGGACTCATGGGAAGTACCTCTCATTTGGCCAATGAGGTGGGAAATGTGAATAGAGACCAATAGCAAGACTGATGGACGCATCGGAGGTTGCTGTACTCTCTATGTCTAGGATGGGATATGTCCAACACCTTTATCTGGGATCAAGTCTGATGAGGTTCTTACCTCTAAACTTGACTTCGGGTCAGTAAACTAGCTTTGGGTATGTGACTCTGTTGAGTCCAATTAAGGTTTTTCCCTCTAAGCTGACTTCAACTCAACGGAGTGTGATGTCTTTGTGACTTACTCTCGTTTGTTTGCCCTTAGAGCCGACAAAGCATGTTACAACATGATGACACAGGATTGCAGGATGATGATGATGATAGTACACGATGGTACTGATGACAGGGTGGCACAGGTGGACAAATGGAGTTCTCCCTAGTTGAGAGGGAGTGTTAATTTTGGGCAACTAGGTCCAAACTCCATGTTGTATTGCTCATATGATGATGATTATATTTTTGTTGGATTCCTCTTATAGAGAGGTGCAAGATTGATCTAAAGATCATCTTGTTTGGATGAGAACTTATATTTTGATTTTATTTTCCACACGTGCAAGGTCGGCCAGATTTGTAATGTAGGCTCACAAGCCCAATAAATTTGTCACACACCCTCACTGATGGATATAAATAGGAGAGAGTTCATACTCATTTCATCATCATCTCATCAAACACAATCTACTTGTGATATGATTGGTTCGTACAACCTAGGAGGCTTCCTTCCCTCACACGTGTGAATCTGAACCTGAAGAAGCTGCTGAAATTTTTGGACTGTTTTTAGGGCTTTCTGGACAACGTTGACTGTGGGTCAACACTTGTGCTTTGACTTCTATTTCAGCACAAAAATTCGATTTCTTGAGGCCGCATTTGAGGGCACAAAATTGGAGAAGCGTTGACTTTGGCTGCTGTCCGTTAACTGCAGCTTTGATTGCAGCGTTGACTTTTGCATTGGCCATTTGGGGTTGACTTGCGTTGACTTTTTGGAGCTGTCTTTAAGGGGTGTGTGTGACACTTGGAGAGAAAGACTGATTTGGTTGTTGGAGAAGTTGCTTTGGCCAACTCAAGACTTTGCTGGCTAGGGCATCCTGTTGACTACTGCAACAAACATTTATCTATCTATTTGTTGGACAAGAAGAATTACAAATCCTTATACATTATTTGGCTTGTCTTCTATTGATCTATTTTTATGTTCTATCAGCATTTTACTTTCAAGTTTATGTGATTGCTAAATCTAAATTGGGCCTTAAAGAAGATTGAAGTAAAACTACATTTAAGCATAGTGTGAAAAATCTACTGCAGTACCATGGTTTATTTCTCCTACTTGATTTAAATTATTACAAGTTATTTCCAGAAAATAGATTCAGAAAATACCAAAATAAACACAACTACAATCTACACATGCAGATCATTTATTGAATAATATGCTCATCCAACAAAGTGACACATGGATTTTTGGACATAAGTCCCCAGAAAAATCCAAAGCGGGAAAACCGATGCAGCAGATATGAGGGTTTATTTTATTAAGTAGATTCTGAGTACAATAAATTTGGGTTCCAGATATGTAAAACCCGATAGAGAATAAAAGAGATCTGCAGCTAACTTGATGTTCTAAGACCAAATATCTGACTGATCCACACCCTCAAACAGGATTTACAAGATTTAGCCTGGATCTAGCCCTAGAAACCCCAACGCTGCCCCTGAAGCCCCAACATCAGGCTTGCTAGCCTCACAGTGCCATTGTGCTGCCCAGAGAGGGACTGTGTAACCCCTGAGAGGGTGACGTGGGCCTTACGCTGGCCCTTGAGACCCTTTGCGTAATTTCTGAAGCCCTTTGGAGCCTTTGCATTGTCATGTGTAGCGGCTGTTGTTCCCCTCTGCTTCTCTGCACTGTCCTTGTTTGTTGCTCCTTTGCCTCTTACTGACTCTTGGCTCCGGGATCAGATCATCCCCTTAGCCAATATTGCCCCTCGCTGCAGAAAATTCTTCCGGAAATTCTTAGCAAACCCTGCCCTAGAATTCTAGATCTATTTCTCAGCTCTGCAACTGTGTGTGTCCAACTGACCCTCAAGCCTTTCTCTTATACTTTTTCGTTGAACCCTTCAACGACCAAGCTTAAAACACTCATCAACGGCTGAGATTAAAAGACTGCTTGATCCGTGTCTTTTAGAACATTTCATTACGTGTTAATTAATTCACTTTAATTATTTAATTTTCCTGAGCTTAGACTTAGGAAATCCATTAAAATAATTAATTATTTGAATAACATGAACACTAGTTGAAATTTCACAAAACACTTTCTAGGTTTTGGAGTTCAAGTGTGTCCTAGCCCCTCCACAAATTTCAGGGCCAGAGCACACCCGATGCTACACCAACTATACAAAATCTCAACACTCCCTCTTAGCACGGAGTGTGCTCTAGCAATGCATCCACACCATGCACTACAAGATTTTGAAGCTGGATTCTGTGCTACTGATGCTTGGTTTGTTGCCCTCCATCCACTGCACTGCTGTTCTCTGTACTGCTGCCCATGCCACTGCCATTGACATTGCCACATCTGTACTGCAGCTCCCTCTCAACTTGCTGCATCATGCTGCCCATAGCACTACCACTGCTAATTGCTGCACTGCAACTCAATTACCAAGAAGTAAACAACTGAAGGACTCTTGCCCAATCGTTGGCAGATAAGTCAAGCTCCATCTATCACAAAAGCTCCCTGGTCGCTGATTTACACTGTCCTCCTGAAGCCACTATTATGCTGCAACACTGCACTGCGTGAGCACAACCTCTCTGGGTTGTTGAAGTCCCATCAACCCCTCTGTGCTGCTGCCTTCATGCTGCTACTGCCTCTGCAGTACGTTGCTCCCTCTTCAACTCCCTCTTCTGCTTCAATGTGATCTTCTGCAACCATCTCCCGACTCATTCCGCTACTATCTTAAGGCTCCTATAGCTCGTATATGATCCAAGAGTAGGGTTAACTCAAGGATCTCATCACTGTCTGTAGATGATCTACAGATCCATGTCACCCCACCTCTTCTCTCGAGGCACATGAGCACTCATGGCTGCCTCATCATCCAAACCATCATCCTTTGCTGCTGCAGCCTTGGAATCAAAAGCTCCTTTGTCCTTCCTCTTAGGACAAGTGCTGGCGAAGTGTCCAAGTTCACCACACTTAAAGCACCGGACCTTGGAAAGGACCCTCTTCTTCTTCCCTGCTGCTTCTCTTTCCTTTGATGCAAGGGTTGCATCCTACGTTGCACAGGTTCCCGCACCCAGGGGTAGGGTTCCCGAACCCGTACCGGGTTCCCGTCCCCAAGTACCGGGTGCTTGATGGGTTCTTCTCAGAAGCACCCTAAAGAACCCGGTTCTTCATGGAAGAACCCGAAACTTCCCACACAAAATCAGGGTTCTTTTGTTGATTTGGGGAAAAAGAACCCTAAAAATGGGTTCTTTTCAGGTTTTTCAGCGGCAAGTTTGGTTAAGTTTTTATTTTATATTATTAAATTCGACTATAACTAATCGCTATTAAAATTAAAATTTAAGATTTTTTTATTAAAATTAAAATTAAATATGACTCGGCTATTCTTATTGCGATTTTTTTTGTGTTAAAACTTACCCACTTGGACTTTGCAACCCACAACAATCGTTACCTCACCTCACCGCACAACAACTCACCCTCACCACACAGCAACGTCCGCACAACAACTCACCCTCGGCACAGTGAGCAACAACCTCACCCTCGGCACAGCAAGCAACAACCTCACCGACTTATTAAGTGAGCAACTTGAATTCATTAATAGAGATGAAGGAGGAACTTGACAAATTCATGAAATCAGAGAAGGGAATGAAAGAATACAAAATCTCGAAGAAACTGGAAGACTGCACAAATTTCTAGTAAGTGTAGTTGCAAAGCTACAGGTGCAACTAAAAGTGGGTTCAACATGGAAAATTTTAGTTGAACAGAAAATGTTTACTAACAACCAATACCCCATATGCTCAGGTATTCCTGAAAGAAAAGAAGGCACAATATCAATGCACCCAAATACCAAGGCTGTTGATTCGAGATTAGACTACTGGATACATGCACAGGGAACAAGGCAAAAGGGGTGTGTTTAATTCATCTTCCTTCTATATGTAAAGTGTTATAAGTGAAAATAATTGCTGACACTGTAGTCTTTAAAATTGATGAAATTGTAGATGCTCATGTTCAGTTGATTCTAATTGCATGGGAAAGTCCTGCAAAGGAAGTTTTCAGAATGTTGTCATTTGTTACTTGTATAGTAGCTTCACTTGGATGGCATTACCGTGATGCAAGTATCATCTTCTGATGGGTATGTTGCGACAAAGACATTCTTACTATGATTGTAGTGTTTTCAGTAGTAATTTTCTATATCATTAGGGCATACATTGCTGTTATTAGTGACAGTGGGAACTCATATAATCATTGCACTCTTCAATCTATCTTAATCTATTAAGAAATTTTGAAATTTTGAAATTTCAATGTATTATCAATTTTAATTTAGCTGAAGAGTCAAGACTGATATGATATATCATTATATGAATGTTGAATGTTCAATGATGTGCATGTTTAAATCTTTGAAGTTTAAACTTTAATTTTTAAATAAAAAATATTTTATTTTTCTTGTTTTATACAAATTCACACACACACACACACACATATACCCCCGACGAACCCACGCACCTTGTTTCAAAAAGTGCCATCTCCGTCCCCGTCCCCGCACCCACGTTTCCTAGTAACATAGGTTGCATCATCTTCCTCTTCTTTCTTCACTTTTACATTCCCACCATTGATATTCTGCTTCTTGGTGATCCTCCTGATCTCCTCTTGGCAGAGAATAGCCCACATGTCTGCCCAAGAAGGTAACGTTGCTCTGCTTAGGATACTTTGGACAAATGTTTCCCATTCCTCGGAGACTGCATTCAGGGCAGTGCTCACTAAGAGCCCTTCATCTGGAGTAGCACCTATGCCAACCAGTTGGTCTTGAATGGTTTGAAGTCGGAAAAGGAAAGGATCTATCTCCTCACCCTTCTGCATCTTGAAGAGCCTCATCTGATTCTCTAAGAGCATCTTCTGCTGGACGAAGCTTCCTTGATACATCGCTCTAGAGTGACCCACATGTCATTTGCTGTGGTCTTTTCAACAATATGTGGTACAACGTGATCCTTCACACCGTCCATTATCAAACGTTTTGTCTGCGCTTGATTCTCTTTGAATTTCTTTATAGGATCAGGATTTGCAAGCACAACTAGGACACTTGTTGCATGGTCCTTGATGCCGCACTCATCTAGGATTGATAGGATCTGTGTCCTCCAAATGACAAAGTTGGACACACCGTCCAATATGCCAACGAGTTGGTCTCGAATGGTCTGAAGTTGGAAAAGGAAAGGATCTATCTCCTCACCCTTCTGCATCTGGAAGAGCCTCATCTGATTCTCTAAGAGCATCTCCATTGGACGGAGCTTCCTTGATACATCACTCTAGAGTGACCCACATGTCATTTGCTGTGGTCTCTTCAACAATATGTGGTACAACGTGATCCTTCACACCATCCATTATCAAACGTTTTTCCCGCGCTTGATTCTCTTTGAATTTCTTAATAGGATCAGGATTTGCAGGCATAGCTAGGACACTTGTTGCATGGTCCTTGATGCTGTACTCATCTAGGACTAATAGGATCCGTGCCCTCCAAATGAAAAAGTTGGACACACCGTCCAATATGTCTTGGTATCTCAGTCCATGAGAAGCCATCTAGCTCAGATCTGACTGAACAATACTTCTTCTCCCTCTTTCTGTGAATACAGAAACTTTGGATCTGGGTTTCTTGGTGACAAGAAACCCTCTAGTAACTGCTTCTGCTGAACACTGATTTTTCCTCCTGAAAAATATTTCACCCAAACACAATCGGACATCACTCTCCGATCCTCCTGATCGAATCTCAAATCTATTTGGCTCAGATTTGCTGAGTAACAGTCTTCCTCCCGTCTTTGTCAACTTAGCTAGGCACAATTCTGCACCGACAGAATCTCCACCTCACCAGCACTGCTGAAGATCTGAAGCACTGCTTCCGGATCTTGGCAAAATTTTTCTGCAGCTGAAGAAATGACTGGATTTCATCTCACTGACTGACCCAACGTAGCCTCAACGCTGCTTAGAATTGGACTGCGTAACCCCAGACTGGGTGACGCAGTCCTTACGCTGGCTTGGGAAGGCTCTGCGTAAGCTCGATGGCCTTCTGCAGCTACAATGCTGTCCTTGTCAAGTTGCCCTTTGCTGATATGCTGCTTCTGCTGCCACCTTGCAGACAAAATTTTCTTTAGCTGATTGCTGGAGATTCAACTTGATCTGCTATTGCTCTGATACCATGTGAAAAACCTACTGTAGTATCATGGTTTATTTCTCCTACTTGATTCAAATGATTACAAGTTATTTCCAGAAAATAGATTCAGAAAATACCGAAATAAACATAACTACAGTCTACACATGCAAATCATTTATTGAATAATACGCTCATCCAACAAAGTGACACATGGATTTTGGACATAAGTCCCCGGAAAAACCCAAAGCGGGAAAACCGGTGCAGCAGATATGAGGGTTTACTTTATTAAGTAGATTTTCAGTACAGTAAATTTGGGTTCCAGATCTGGAAAACCTGACAGAGAATAAAAGAGATTTGCAACTAACCTGATGTTCTAAGACCAAATATTTGACTGATCCACACCCTCAAACTTGATTTACAAGATTTAGCCCGGATTTGGCCCTAGAAACCCCAACACTGCCCTTGGAGCCCCAATGTCAACCCTGCTAGCCTCAAAGTGCCACTGCGCTACCCAGAGAGGGACTGCGTAACCCCTTAGAGGGTGACGCAGGCCTTACGTTGGCCTTGGAGACCCTCTGCGTAATTTATGAAGCCCTCTAGAGCCTCTGCGCTATCCTGCGTAGCGATTGCGCAACAACTGCATAGCTGTTTTTGTTGCACTCTGCTTATCTGCGTTGTCCTTGTTTTCTGCTCCTCTCTCTCTTACTGACTCTTGGCTCCGAGATCAGATCATCCCCTCAGCCAATACTACCTCTCGCTGCAGAAAATTCCTCCAGAAATTCTTAGCAAACCCTGCCCTAGAATTCCAGATCTATTTCTTAGCTCTGCAACTGTGTGTGTGTCCAACTGACCCTCAAGCCTTTCTCTTATACTTTTTCGTTGAACCCTTCAACGACCAAGATTAAAACACTCATCAACGACTGAGATTAAAAGATTGTTTGATCCGTGTCTTTTAGAACATTTTAGCACATGTGTTAATTAATTCACTTCAATTATTTAATTTTCCTAAGTTTGGACTTAGGAAATCCATTAAAATAATTAATTATTTGAATAACTTGAACACCTGTTGAAATTTCAAAAAACACTTTCTGGGTTTTGGAGTTCAAGTGTGTCCTAGCCCCTCCACAAAATTTCAGGGCTAGAGCACCCTCGATGCTACACCAACTATACAAAATCTCAACACATAGAACATACCATGGTCATCTAAAATTAACAATGACTCAAAAGGAAAAGAGATGAGGTACATTTATATTTATGTTGACACTGGATGCTATGAAGTCATGTCATATGGTTGCAGGTAATATACGTCTATCTTCAGAAGTATGAACAAAAGGAAAATAGAATTTCCTCCGATGCACAGGTTGCCAAAAGGCATGATCCACACCAGATGGAATCAACATAATATGTCCTCATATGGAATATGAGGTGGCTGTACACAATCAAGGAACAACATATCAGAAGCTCTCGAGAATGAAATCAAATAGGGTGGAGAAAGAAAGGAAGAGATCGTGAGAAGTACAACCATGATAAGAGGTAGTCAACATCCAAGGAAGCCAAGGAGACTTTACTAGAAAATATCCTGGGAAGATATGTAGACTATGATAGAAGTCTGGAAAAGATGGAGACCCTTGACAATACATATCTTTAGGAGACGTGTCAATCTGTAACAAAGGATGCCGATACCTACAAGAAGATGTCATGGTGAAAGATCATCACTATGGTAACTTTCCATTTAAAAGTTCATATTTATAATTAAATAATATCTGATGAGGTTATGTAGGGCTGCCAAAGGGAAGCATATGTCTTCCACAGGTTGACAACCATATGGCAGGATGAAAGAACCTTGGAAGAAATATGGTTCGAAAGAAAGCAACATGACATGAAGCTAGACCAGATGAGAAGACTGATAAATCACTTTCTGATAGAAGACATGACTCATGGATGAAAGTGATGGATGATCTATGCCCTATGAAGAGATCCTAAAGATGAAGACTCCTCAACGACGAAGAAATTCATGACATCGAAGAAAGGAGTTCTTCATGAGAATGTGGGTGTTTTCATCATTGTTGCTGCAAGTCCCTGATCAAGAGGGAGCCTGGTAATAATTTTCTTACTTGGAAGAAACTTGGTAATTGCCTAGTCGAGAGGGAGCTTAGGTACATTCCTTGTATAGGAATGAGTACATTCCTTTGTGGAATATGTCCTTCCTAGTTGAGAGGGAGAGATAGACACATCATTCTGGTCTTCACCTGGGAAGACAGAATGGAGGATTGGGTAATCATCTGGCATCCGAAACTCTTGAGGATGTATTAGGGCATCCAAGATAAGAGTAGTTGTAGAAGGACACATATTCTTTGAGGACTGGGAATCTAAGATAAGAATAGTCCTAGACATATCTTGAGTGAACCCAAATGGGATATGATCCAAGGGAAACAATGATGTTGGTGTCTATTCATCATTGGTCTTGCCAACATTGTAGCTCAAAGATCTCGTGGAGAGATGGAGTTGTTAGTCAAGGCCTTGCACTATGACAATGCTAATCGATATGATGCTATACAGATGGGATTACCAATCCGATTCTTCTTATGAGATTCTTAAGATTGAGAGTGACCATGTACCATTATGAATACCTCCCTAGTTAAGAGGGAGTGTTGAAAAGTGTAATTAGGTTCAGTCTTCATAATGACTTGTAATTATGAATTTATGTAATGAAGAAGAAAAAGATAATAAAATGTATTTTGTAAATGCTTGCCTCATGGGTTTCATGAGCAAAGAGTTTTTATTATAGGTCAAAGGCTTCTTCTTGATGTCTTTAGGGGTTTGTCATCTTGTCATAAATATATAATTTAGAGTCATGTATATGAAGTGTTGTTACACTTGTAAAGGACAATTTATTGATGTAATAATATGCTCCAAGACCATGCTGGAAGATCTCCTTGATGAAGTCGGCTCACACTCAGATTGATATGTCGGCCTAGAGGAGGGAAACAATACCTATATAAGAGTGCTTTGCGGTCTCATTTGGACACAACAATCTTGGTCAAGGATGCAAAGTACAGGACTACAATTGGTATGAAAAGGATGCAAGAAAGACAAGTAATATTTGCGAGTAAGTAACTTAGATTGGGTCGTAAAAGGGTGAAGCATTCTTCCTGTTTTAAGGTCCGAATCTACCTTGACCTACCTCGCATAAGCCAAGGGTTTCTGTAGTGAAGGTCTGCAATGACGAGTCTGTAACAAGAGATTTGAACCGCAATACGTAAGGAGAAGGGTGCTCAACGAAGAAACGAGGACAATCATCTTTGTGTTAAGTTTGTTCTATACCGCACTCATCTCAAGGATAATTGCAGTAAGGCTATGCAAGTCTTTGTCTTGGGTCTATATCTCAGAAGTACACGTTTCGTAAAAAGGAGTTACTGCAACAGATAAGAGATCACAATCTTGAGTAACTTGGGTGCAAAAGGAAGGCCGAGGAGGAGTCTATTGGAGACCAAGTTCAGATTATAGAAGGAACGAAGGGATGCACATCAGTTAGGGCATCTCGACTAGGGACCGAATCTCCCTAGTGCTGGTGTAGTACGGTGCAAAAAAGGAGAACAACACAAGGAGCCTAGAAGAGCAAGTGACAAAGTTATGAATAAAATGATATAAATAATGTAACCAATAAATAATGATTAGTTAATTAGTAACTAGTACTAAAGAGGCATCTCTGATGAGACATGACCCTTCATGAAGAGGCACCTGTATAGGTATATAAGAAGACCTCATTTGTAATATCAATCATTCTTATTCATTCATACTATTTAATATAATATTTGTATCCTCGATGGATATTGTCATATTCCAAGTCATTTGGAGCATTTAACGAGAAGTACGAACTTTGTTCACTTCATTTGGTATCGAGAGCAGTTCGATCCTCTCGCTGCTCACTGTTGCACAGAGCCACGCTCTCCGATCTGGGTCCTTGTCTGTCAAATTTGTCAACGTTGTTGTTGTCGAAGTGTTTCGCTACACCAGATTGGAGATTCTCCATTCCACCGGATTCGCCCACAGGCCTTTGGCCATAATAAAAATTTGAAAAAATAAAAAGGAAGAAATATATTAAAAAATAAATAAATATTAGTCTAAAAAAAAAGAGGATAGATATTTAAAAAAAATAGAGTGAAAAAGAGAAAAAACTTAATTAAAAAAAAATTGGGAAAAAAATTAAAAATTGATATTAAAAAAAAACAAAAAAAAAAAACATTTGCATCACCTGTCTCGCACAAGGAATAGGGCCGACAACAACCAACTGACCGCTCATCGCGGACACACAGTCAATTCAAAGGCCTTGCGAAGTCCCTGTCAGCCTCCACCTCGACTGCATCTAATCACCGTCGATCGCTCTCGATAGCCCTCAATCAATTACTTGCCACCTCCACCTAAGACAACAATCGAGCAAGAGTTAAAACCCAACCACAACTCTCGCTACACCCTACCACATGCCATTTTTTCCGCAACCACCATTGGTCAACTGCACAGACACCACTAAACCAACCGTTGGAATTTCTAGCGCTGCTACAAACCGTCCTAGCCACCATCCTCCCACATCGACTCAACTCCACCGTGACGCTTTCTCTGTGAGCTTCACCGTCGAACAACAAAACAATGTCCCTCGAAGAACATCGCAACCACCATTCCCTATGCCATCGATTCTTCTGCTCCCTGTCTTCCGTTTTCTATCGACATCTGCAGTTGCACGTTGCCACCTTCTCCAGGCCAGCTACCACACAAAGTTGGAGTAGCCATTGCCGTCGAATTTCGAAGCCCCCTTCAATCCACCGTCAATTCTCCTACCGCTTCTGCCTGATTTTCTTACACTACCATCTTCATCGTACATGTAATTGATGATAATCGATTTTTTTCATATAATTGGAATTTGTTATAGTGTATATTGCTTGAACATTGCCCAAATACCGAGATCAACTACCATTCAAAACCAGGTGAAACACACCATCGTACAGTGGTGACTCTACGATTTGTGTTTTAATTTAATTAAAAATAAAGGGGCATCAATGAGTATCAAGCATTAAGAATTATTAATAAAGAATATATATATATATATATATATATATATATATATATATATATATATATATATCTCGTAAACAAAAAGAGAAGACTTGAGTATTATATTATTAAAATGACATTTCATTATATTTTGAAAGGTGATTTTCGTAAGAATAAACAAAATAGGGTGTGAAGTCTTATTAAAGAAGTTTTCCCAAATATTTGTGAAGGTTTGAAGTACAAAGCTCAAAGGAACTTGAAATATACTTAAAAACAAGTTTAAAAAAAATAATTTTGAAGTAAAATGGGGTCTAGTTCGGCAATAAAAGATGGAAGATTTCTAGAAACCTCACGTAATTATGTTTCAGTACTATTTAGAACTAAGGGTCTATTGCTGGAAAAGAATTCAATATTGCTATTTCACTTTCCGAGGATAAAAATTATATAACACCTAAAATTACAAACCAATTGGTGATTCTCGAGTTAAATATAATCGAAAAATTAGACTTTTCCGGCACAAAACAATGCGAAATAATTGACTTACAGTGAAATTGGCGACTATACATTTATATTGAAATTCTCTGTTCAATCCTTACTTTTTAACGATAGTGACATTGTGTTGGGTTCACCCTGGATAAAACCTCTAGGATCCTTTATCCTAAATACGAAAAAGAAGTTTTTGACATTCTCCCACAAAAAAAAAAAAATAATGTTATAGGATGTTAACTTGAAGCCAAATTCAATAACGCCTGAAGACCTTACAAGAAATTTCAAAAGTAAATTTTTAAGAAGGTAAAAAGGTGATACAAAATATGCAAAGAAAAGTTGTCAAAATCACTGTTGAAAAAAATGAAGTAGTTTCGTGACTAAAAGACAATAGCGAAAAATTACTAATACATAAAGAAGCTTAAGAAGGATAGGAAGTTGTTGGAAAACAAGGTGCAATAACTTGTCGAAAATAAAACATCGAATGTAGAAGTCCAAGTTGAAGAGAAAGACACTGATACTAATGCAGTGAATGTCACAACTAAAGAAGAAGACAAGCAAGTTGGAAAAGATACAAACTTAGATGTAGTTCAGACGATGAACATCCCACGTGAAAGTTTTGTAACCAACTTAACAACATCCTCGCTAGAAGAAAATAAAAAAGTTGCCACCCCTAATAAGGGAAAGTCAAATAAAAAAAGGTCTCTATCGACCTCTGAAACATGGGAGTAGACAACTTGATCAAGCTATGTATTCAGAACATAAACAACAAACTGATGTTCCGAAGAATATTAATGTCAGTGCAATCCACTCATGTGATAACAATTCATCACAAGTTGCCAGTCACCGCAAGATTTGACAGAAGATTAATTTAGGATGGTCTGATCCCTTGTCAGTGCGACAATTTTGTTTGTCACTTAGAGGATCATATCAGCTTGTATCGACAAGGATGACAGACCCAAGACGAGAAGACATTCGTAGTAGAAAAATAGGTCAAGGCCTTTCATCAACAAGCTCTGAGGACGAAGCTTTTTGAGGAAGGAAATGTTATGAATAAAATGATATAAATAATGTAACCAATAAATAATGATTAGTTAATTAGTAATTAGTACTAAAGAGGCATGTCTGATAAGACATGACCCTTCGTGAAGAGGCACCTGTCTAGATATATAAGCATACGTCATTTGTAATATCAATCATTCTTATTCATTTATACTATTTAATATAGTATTTGTATCCTCAATGGATATTTTCATATTCCAAGTCTTCTGGAGCATTTAACGAGAAGTACAAACTTTGTTCACTTCAGACAAGGGTCTTGGAGACATATTGGTGTCAAGGGTCTTTATCATGGTCATGGTACTCGTCAGTAGAAGATCTATAAGAAGAAGTTTGAGCGGGTTTTCCTCTCCAAGAAGGCGAGGTTTTGGCCCTGGCTTGCTAGCCTAAATTTTGTGTCTTGTGCATTTGATAATTGACTTGATGAAGAACATAATAATCTATTGAAGATAAGATCTAAGTGAAAGAAGCATAACGAAATCACAAGTAATTATCATGAAAGAGAAATATTGAATAAAAACCCTAATTTCTCAACACTAATCATGTTGAAATTTTATGTTAATGATTCAGCACATATTTGCGTTCCCATATATTTAGTATAAATTTTTTATTCCATTCATATTTGTCCTTCAGCCAGGTAAAAGATATTGTCCATTAATAAGAATCTCTAGTCCTAGTTGCACTGAGAGAAGTGAGGTGCTCTACATTCTGGGGTTGGGGGAGATCCCTGTGTTTGTTGCGTGCATGTGTGCATATGTATAATGCTAATAAAATTAAATGAATAAAAGGGATGACTTTTTATTTTCTTAAATATCTTAACCTAAAAACAAGCAGCTGCATTATTGATGTTATTAATTAAAATATATAAACAACTGTGAACTAGTACAGGCCCATCTTGATCTTGGATTTATTACACATGGAGAGGGATTAAATAAGGTCCATTTGGCTGTGGTTTATGGTTGAGACTAGGCATCCATCTCCGTGCTAAAGACCCAGGTTCAATTCCCAGTGGGCATAGGGTCCTGGAAATTAAGTTATAGGTCTGGTTTGATGATAATATGCAGCATTCATTAAAGAAAGAATTGAATTGTGCATGGAGACTTGTAATAAATTATAAAGTAAATTTCTGAAATTTTTGCGTGTCTTATTAGTCCATGAAAAAAATAATAGGGCAATGGTTTGGTAAATCATATTGTGTACATAGAAGTGGGAGAGCTTGGTCTGTCTTGACTCTTTATATTGTGTTCCTACTACCTAGTTATTGTGGTTAAAAATAACAGATTTCCCGATGCAAGCCAGCACTGAGATTGTGTTGTTGTTTGTTCTGTATGTTGGCTTTATCTTTAAATTGTTTTGTCTAGTAAATTTCTGAATTTTTTGAATGACTAATTTATCAGCCCATGTAAAAATTCACAGGGTAATGGTTTGGTAAATCTATCTTAAAACCGGCTGGAATTTGATATGTCTGTTTTCATATTACATTTCCTACCTTCTTGTTCTCTATTTTAACAGATTTTATCACTGAGTAGGCTTTCATTCTGTGGCTTAGGAGAATGTACTATCAGAATCAAGGATGATGCTTCCTGATTGTCGGAAACGCCTTGAAGCTGCCCTTATTGACTTGCAGGGAATGCTGGTATGATTCAGTGTCCTCCTATTTTTCAAGGAAAAAAAGATGCTCAGACAGGTTCAGAAAACATTTTAAGCTTCAATTTGAATCATAAAGATATACTTTTACTGTTAAAAACACTTCTTAAAAATTGAGAATGAAAGTACATTTTTTGTCTTAATACAGGCAGAGCTAGAGCAGTCAGGTCAGGAAGGCGACGAGATACGTGAAGCCAAAACTGTAGTGAAAGATGTAGAAGTTTTGTTCGAGACTCCTGCATCATGAGGGCACTCAGTTTTTTTTTATGAAAATAACATACTGTATACAAAGTCGCTCTTAGAATTTTTACTGATTCTTGGAGGTCTGTTTGAGAACATAGCATTACTATGCCTTGCTGTTTGCTTGAAAACACTGCCTCCGAGCTGCTTTTTAGAGGTTTACACTAAATCCATGAAAAGAGCTATCTTGACTCTCTTGGTTGTTTAGGATGTGTGTTTTGACAATGCGGTACATGATATCTCTATCATCTGTTTCAGAAGTTCAACTACGGACTGCAAATGCTGATGTTTATCCTTAATAAGCCCATTGTTGAAGTGTTTCCTTGTGTTTTCTATGTTTTTCATTATTGCAGCTGAAATTGTAAATATATATCCCGACTTACATTGAGTTATGACAGAGGGTCTTACATTAGATTTAGGTTTAATGCACAATTTGAGATGAGGCATTGCCACATTAATGACTCAGGTTCGAACCCTGCCACCTTGGCAGGCATAAAAGCCTAGATTCAAATGCAGAATCAATTTAATAAAAACATTACGTGTTTGTGTAGTCATGTATAGCAATTCCTTGAAGTCAAAGTTGTATTTCTACAAACAATAGAGAACAACAACAACTAAATGTTTGGCTTGATGTGATAAGCTTATAATTATTCTTATAGTTTCTGCGGCCTATTTTAGCAGTTTATACGTGAAATATAAGCCTTCATGCTATAACACACAAGCTTTTTTATTATATTGCCTTAGGCAGTGTATATAACTCATTGAGTTTTGCATTGACTAGCTCTTTCTTTCTTTCTTCTTTCTTTTCTTATTTTTTTTTACTAAAAACACTTATCAAATGTTTAAAATTATCAATTGAAAATTGATATTTTAAAATAATCTTTAAATTCATGGTTAAAATGTTTCACTTATTTTGCAATGATGACAAGAAAATTTACTGCAGCTGTCTTCAAATAAAATAAAATCTATTTTAATTTTAGGTGTGTACAATCCGATTTTTATGAAATTCAGTCTACTTACGGATTTAGTCATAGCCAGCTCCACCAGCATAATGGTACTAGGTCTTCATCAACATTATTATTAGTCCCTGTCAGCAGGCAAGGGACTATAGTAATCGATATGGTTTTTTTAGCATTTGTGTCACTCAGAAATTAAGATATTTTTTTTTTTCACTGTCTTATCAAATACTCACACCATTTTTTAGTGGCCAATGAAAACTTTGAAGTCTTATTGGCTGCTTCTCAAGGCTGAAGGCCACATAACATTATAACATTTTTAGTGGCCAATGAAAACTTTTGAAGTTTTATTGGCTTCTTCCGAAGACTGAAAACTTTGAAGTCTTATTTGCTGCTTCTCAAGGCTGAAGGCCACATAACATTATAACTTTTTTAGTGGCCAATGAAAACTTTTGAAGTTTTATTGGCTTCTTCCGAAGACTGAAGGCCGCATAACAGTTAAAAATCTTAGGTAAAACATCATATTGTCAAATTTTTCTTTTCCAAAAAATTTATGGTAGACTAATGCTAACATTACTCTAGCATCAATCGATTAACATTAAATGTTTTGTAAATACTTCACAATTCAGCATACATCAACCTTCTGAACTTTCAACTATTCGCTCCTGAACTGCCACCTACACCTACGTTGCTCCTAAACTGCCGAACTGCCACATACACCTACGTTGCTCTGAACTGCCACCTACGTTGTCATGCAGGGCTGAAGCTGTCATGCAGGCAGGGTGAAGCGGAAGAAACCTGCGTTTACAGCGAACAGGGTTAACTCTGACAGGGAAAGAAGGAAAAACAAGGCAATGCCAACAATCATGCAGGGCTGAAGCTGAAGGTTGTGCAGGGCACCTGCGTTTACAGCGAACAGGAGGTTGTGCAGGGCACCTGCTCAAGCTAACAACAAGATGGAAAGTCTCTTTAACAGATGGTACAGGGAAGCAATAAGTGTGACGGGCAGAATAAACCGTAAGTTAACCTCTTCCTTCTCTCGGCTACTGGCCTTCGGGAAAGCTTGGCATTCGTTGTTCTCACTTCACAACCACCATAATACTCATACCTCCTGGAATCTGCTGTTGGAATTAATTTCCAACTGCTGTATATCCAAACAGCGAAGAGATCAAGCGGCAAGCAGATTCCGATGGGGTCACACAGGCGGAATCGGCATAGGGGCATACCCCCTCGGAACTGGGCCCACATCTTGGAGTCACAAATAAGTCCGCGGGGGTCGTGAAAGATTTGTGGGCGGAGGAGCATGCATCGGACTTGATGATGTAGCAGGGGCCCACACTTGTTATGTAGTATAAAAAAAGATTGCCGGTTAAAGTTTTAATACGGCATTTGTTTTAAAAGGGAACATAACTCTGTTTTAAATGTTTTTAAATCTTATTTGATTTGTTTTATTTAATATATATAACACATATATATTAAAAAGCCCAGCACATTGTAAAAGCCGTGAAGCACATGTTTTAATTTTATTACACAGCAGTGTAAAAATAAAAGGCAAGGGAGTGCTGTTGTATTGCATTACACAGCAGAATGTTATTACACAGGTTTTTTAATACACAGCAGTGCGGGAAACAGAGAAGTGAAGCACAGCAGTGCTGGGATAAATATCACGGTTCCACTAAGTCAATTTGCCATCAATGCATAAGAGAGCGGTGCCGGCAGGAGTAATGAACCATTAATGTTTTTTCAAGCGGTGAACTTAGTGGTTGAAGTAATTTATGATGCAGATATTTGTTTTGTAAATACACAGGACAGAGTCTTTGTAATGCAATGTTTTTTTTTAATACACAACAGCGTATTGTAAAAACAGAGAGCAGAATTTTATGCACAGCAGAGTGCATTTTGTAAAAGACAGAGTTGTAATTTTAATTACACAGAACAGCAGAAACAGAGTATTTCTCTGTGTGAGACAGAGAAGAGTTTTTGGTCAGCATGTGTGTTTTATGCCATAGATTGTAATCTCCCGGATGAAAGATAGAGGTACGTAATATCAGTTTTTTTTATATGAAATATAAATTTTTCTGAGTTGAAAACTCTGTCTGTGAGTGAAATTTTTAATTAGTTTCTCTGTGTTAAAGAGGCAGTTTTTATTGTTTTGGAATTCTAAAAATTCCAACATGGTATCGGAGCCAATCCAGGCTATTTGAAGGTCAAATAAGCTGAAGGAAACGAATTCTTAGTTGCAGCAGCTTCTCCAGCAGTGTGAAGACTCAGCCAAAGGAATCCAAAGGTATTTGTCTATAAAATTTGCTGTGTTACTATTGCAGTATAGTGAGTTATTTTAAACACACAGTCAAGTGTTTTTATCATAGTTAGAAGTGCAGAATGGCAGGAGCCAGCACTGGTATGAGTTTGGGAAGTATCCATCTCCCACAATTCAATGGAAAGAATTATGACTACTGGTCAATAACTATGAGGGCTTTATTTACCTCACAAGAATTATGGGAATTAGTTGAGGATGGCTTTGAAGAGCCAGCAGATGAAGCAGAGTTTTTAATGTTAAATCAAGCAGGAAGAGAACAGTTGAAGAACAATAAGAAGAAAGATGCCAAGGCTCTTTTCTTCTTGTATCAAGCAGTGCATGAGAGTGTGTTTCCAAGGATAGCAGCAGCCAAGAAATCCAGTGAAGCATGGGAAACTCTCAAAACAGCCTATCAGGGTATGGAGAGAGTGAAGACAGCAAAACTTCAGTTGCTGAGGAGAGACTTTGAGACTCTCTGTATGAAAGAGTCAGATAACATTGACTCATTCTTCATTCATGTGATTGGAATGGTCACACAAATCAGATCTCATGGAGAGACTCTTGAAGACAAGAGGATTGTGGAAAAACTCTTGAGAAGTTTACCCTCAAGATTCGATGTGATTGTCACCACCATAGAAGAGACAAGGGATCTCACAAAGTTTTCAGTGGATGAATTACATGCATCACTGATTACCCATGAACATAGATTGGGTAGGAGTGAAAACTCATCTCTTGAGCAAGCCTTTAAGACCCAGATGTCTTTCGGAAGAGGAAGAGGGCAAGGCAAAGGAAGAGGAAGAGGCAGAAGCCAGAATAGAGGTGGAAGGAACAGTCCAGCGAATGCTCAAGGAAGGGGTAGCAATCCAAATCAGCATCAAGGCCAAGGCAACAGCCAACAGAATGGTCAGCAGAATGCTCAAGGACAAAGGTATGATAAGTCCAATGTCCAATGTTATAATTGTAAGAAATATGGTCATTATGCTAATGAATGTAGAAAGAAGAAGCAGAATGATATGAGAAGTGAAACTAGTGCAAATTTCACAAAAGAAAACAACAGTCAAAGCAATTTGTTTTTAGCTTGTAATATGGCTGAAGAAAAATCTGAAGACTTATGGTTTCTAGACTCCGGTTGTAGTAACCATATGACAGGAAACTTAGCAATGTTTTCCATGTTAGATGAAAGTGTGCAGTCACAAGTCACACTAGGAACTGATAGCAAAGTTTCTGTTATGGGAAAAGGAGATGTAAATGTTTTAACAAGATTAGGTGCAAAGAAAACCATAGCAGATGTTTATTATGTTTCAGGAATGAAGTGTAACCTCTTGAGTGTTGGACAGCTTGTCCATAAGGGGTATAATGTTTTCTTTGATAAGGATGTTTGTACCATCATGGATATACTGACAAACGGTGTATTCTTTGGAAGTGAAGATGACAGAACGGGATGTTCCCTCTCGGAATGAGGAAGCGGACTTGAAGAATGGTGAAGAGAAAGCAGCAGTTGCACAAGAGACTTACCAAAGCGAACCAAGGATGATAATTGGTTATGGCACTTGAGATTTGGTCATCTCAATTTTGGAGGTCTTAATTTGTTGAACAGAAAAGGAATGGTAAGTGGTTTACCATTGATAGAGAAACCGGACAGCCTTTGTGAAGGTTGTATTCTTGGGAAACAACACGGAGAAAGTTTTCCTTCTGGGAAAAGCATAAGGGCAAAAGCACCCTTAGAGATTGTCCACTCAGATGTATGTGGACCGATGCAAACTCCATCACTTGCTAGCAGCCACTATGTCTTAACATTCATAGATGATTTTACAAGAAAAACTTGGGTTTACTTTTTGAAAAAGAAAAGTGAAGTGTTTGAAAAATTCCGCAATTTCAAAGCACTTGTTGAGAACCAGAGTGGGCTGCATATCAAAGTCCTTAGGACTGATAGAGGAGGTGAGTATATATCTAAAGATTTTCTACGGTTTTGTAGAGAAAATGGAATACATAAACAGTTTACAACTAGATATACACCGCAGCAAAATGGAGTGGCCGAAAGGAAGAACCGAACCATAATGGACATGGCGAGGAGTATGCTTAAGGCAAAGCATTTGCCGAATGATTATTGGGCTGAAGCTGTACATTGTGCAGCGTATATTTTAAACAGGTGTCCTACAAAATCAGTCATGAACAAAGTGCCGGAAGAGGCATGGAGTGGCGCAAAGCAAAGTGTCACACACATGAAGGTTTTCGGATGTGTGGCTTATGCACACATTCCGGATCAACTAAGGAAGAAGTTGGACAGCAAGGGGGAGAAATGTATTTTCATTGGATACAGTGAGGAATCCAAGGCCTACAGGTTATACAACCCATCCAACAAGAAGTTTCTTGTGAGCAGGGACGTTCAGTTCATTGAAGAGGAAGCTTGGGATGGAAGCATAGAGAAAACAGTGAATGTTAAACATTGTTTATCTCATGATGAGAATGATGATGAGGTGGCTGAAATACATCCCCAAACAGCAACACCAACACCACAGAGCACACCCTTGAGGAGAAATGACAGTGCTTCTCCAAGCACACCACAAGGAGGAAATTCAAGTGCTTCTTCAAGTACTTGTACACCTACAGAAAGAGGTAAGAAATTCAGAAGTTTGAAGGATATTTATGAACAAGATATAGCTAATGAAGGTATCAATTCTTTGTTTGCTTTATATTGTCATGCTGATGATCCTGTTCATTTCGAAGAAGCCATCAAGGATGAGAAATGGATAGAAGCTATGGATGAGGAAATAAATGCCATAGAGAGGAACAAAACTTGGGATTTGGTTGAACTCCCAAAAGGTAAAGATGTCATTGGCGTTAAATGGGTCTACAAGACCAAGAGTAATGCTGAAGGCAAGATAGAGAGACACAAGGCAAGGCTTGTTGTCAAAGGCTATAAGCAGAAACATGGCATTGATTATGAGGAAACTTTCGCACCGGTTGCCAGAATGGAAACCGTGAGAGCAGTGTTGTCCATAGCAGCACAAAACAAATGGAAAGTTTACCAAATGGACGTGAAGTCGGCATTCCTAAATGGAGTGTTAATGGAAGAGGTTTACATTGATCAACCTCTCGGCTATGAGAAGAAAGGCCAAGAGCACAAAGTGTGTAAGTTGAAGAAGGCTCTTTATGGGTTGAAGCAAGCGCCAAGAGCGTGGTACAGTAGGATAGATTCATATCTACTGGAAAATGGTTTTGAGAAGTGTGAGGGAGAACCCACCCTCTACATCAAAGAACAAGACGGTAAAATTTTAATTGTAGTCTTGTATGTTGATGATGTTATTTTTACAGGTAATGATGATTGCCTTATTGAACATTTTAAAACAGTCATGAAGGAAGAATTTGAAATGACTGACATGGGTTTGCTGAGATACTTCTTGGGAATAGAAGTAGAGCAAGATGAAAATGGGATTTTTATCTCACAGGCAAAGTATGTTAATGAGGTACTTGAAAGATTTAACATGCAGGAATGCAAAGCAGCAATCACTCCCACAGTGATGGGATTAAAGCTCAGTAGAGAGGACAGCAGTAAGGATTTTGATCCTAGTTTGTACAAGAGCATAGTTGGCAGCCTCATGTATTTGACTGCAACTAGGCCGGACATAATGCATGTTGTTAGTTTGATTTCCAGGTTCATGGAAAAGCCAAAGGATGCACATTGGCAAGCAGCAAAAAGGATTTTGAGGTATGTTAAAGGTACAAAACAGTTTGGTATTTTTTATACTACTTCAGAAAGTTCAGATTTAGTTGGTTACACTGACAGTGATTGGGCTGGAAGTGTAGATGATCGGAAGAGCACTTCCGGTTATGTTTTTCACATGGGTTCAGGAGCCATTTCATGGGCTTCTAAGAAACAACCCGTTGTAGCGTTATCTACAGCAGAAGCAGAATATGTGGCAGCTACAGCAGCAACGTGTCAAGCAATTTGGATGAGGAAAATGTTGAGAAGCTTATGTCAAGAACAGGTAAAAGGGACAGTGATATTTTGTGACAATAGCTCAGCTATTGCATTGTCTAAAAATTCTGTTTTTCATAAAAGAACAAAGCACATTGACACCAAGTTTCATTTCATACGAGAATTGGTAAGCAATGGCGAGATTGTTTTGCAGCATTGCAGAACGGAGGATCAATTTGCAGATATCCTCACAAAGCCACTACAGCAGAAAAGCTTTGAATATTTCAGGAAATGTTTGGGTATGCAGGAAAACCCAGCAGTTGAAATTAAGGGGGAGTGTTGGGCTTCATGGATATTCTAAGCTGGCTATCAAACAGCCGGATGATCAGCGGCAGATTCGATGGTGCGACACGGGCGGAATCGGCATAGGGAGCATACCCCCTCGGAGGCTAGGGCCCACATCTTGGAGTCACCAATAAGTCCGCGGGGTCGTGAGGATTTGTGGGCGGAGGAGCATACCCTGTCGGACGTGATGATGTAAGCAGGGGCCCACACTTGTTATATGGTAACAAAAGATTGCCGGTTAAAAGTTTTAATACGGCATTTGTTTTAAAAGGGAACATAACTCTGTTTTAAATGTTTTTAAATCTTATTTGATTTGTTTTATTTAATATATATAACACATATATATTAAAAAGCCTAGCACATTGTAAAAGCCGTGAAGCACATGTTTTAATTTTATTACACAGCAGTGTAAAAATAAAAGGCAAGGGAGTGCTGTTGTATTGCATTACACAGCAGAATGTTATTACACAGGTTTTTTAATACACAGCAGTGCGAGAAACAGAGAAGTGAAGCACAGCAGTGCTGGGATAAATATCACGGTTCCACTAAGTCAATTTGCCATCAATGCATAAGAGAGCGGTGCCGGCAGGAGTAATGAACCATTAATGTTTTTTCAAGCGGTGAACTTAGTGGTTGAAGTAATTTATGATGCAGATATTTGTTTTGTAAATACACAGGACAGAGTCTTTGTAATGCAATGTTTTTTTTTAATACACAGCAGCGTATTGTAAAAACAGAGAGCAAAATTTTATGCACAGCAGAGTGCATTTTGTAAGAGACAGAGTTGTAATTTTAATTACACAGAACAGCAGAAACAGAGTATTTCTCTGTGTGAGACAGAGAAGAGTTTTTGGTCACTGTGTGTGAAGCAGTACCATAGATTGTAATTTCCCAGCAGTGGAAAGATAGAAGAGTCTGTAATATCAGTTTTTTTTTATATGAAATATAAATTTTTCTGAGTTGAACTCTGTCTGTAAGTGATTTTTTGTTAATTATTCTCTGTGTTGAAGAGGGCAGTCTTATTGTTTTGGAATTCAGCAAAATTTCAACATCTGCTACAGCAGCTGACGAAGCCACCGAATGATCTGATCATGCATGCCGCCCCCTCATCCTCTTCATATTCTCTCTCAAGGTCCAAGGATTCTTATTCACATGGGTGATTCTCATCATCCTTAGACCTATTCTTTGTCTCTGGGTCATCATCGGCTTATTGTCCTCCCCTTGACTACTTCTGTGATTGGTTCGGATCCTTGGAATTATGCTTGCTGCATGATCCCCCATTCTCCTCTCCGTTCGATTCTGTTCCCCTGCTGCATCTGCTGGGTTATCTTCCCTACCGTGACCTTTATCTTCTATCGCTGTCATATCGGTAGCAGGTAATAGATTATTCTCCGCGCTTGTCAATTGGCCAGTGTGGTGGGTGGAAAGGGTGCCCGGTCTTATTCGAGCATAAGTAGATAGAAGTCGTTTGGTGCCCGGAAAAGTTAAGCGCTGCGTTCGTCCAGTTTGGTGCCCGACCTAAGTCCTAGCGAAGCGTCCCGGCCCTGCCTGGAAACAAGGTAAGGTGAGAGCAGGCATAAGTAGGGCTCTTCCTCTAAAGCAGTTAGTCAGAATTCCATAAGAGTTTACTGGAACGCTCGGCTGGAACAATAGGCACGGAGTGGTACCAAATAATAAGTAAGCAAGTGTGATGGAAGGCGGTGCAACCAACCTAAAGCTCAATCGGAAGCCAATTATAGGAACGAAGTGTGATGGGGCATAGGTTAGGTAAGTCGTTAGGTTGTGGAAGCAGGTGGGTAGTTAAGAGTAAAGGTTCATAGTCGAGGTTCAAAGTTGCTCTTCCTACTGAGAAGTCGTCCAAACACATGTCCGTGTCCTCAGCTAGAGGAATTTGACAATCAGACAAAGAAGCAGTTGGAACTTTACCTGGAGGAACAGAGCTATGATTAGTTCATGCAATAACCCAACAGATTCTCATTCCAGTTGCATCTGACCTCGTTAAAAACTCGAGACCTCTTTGAAGTTCAGTGCATGGGTGTGCAGGTAAGGAAAAGTTGAATTTGGTGTGGCAATGGGTTCGGCTGCTCTGCTGGTGTGCGATATGACCTATTCGTGCACCCTGTGTAATTGCTTGCGTTCCACGCTTTAAATTTGTTCGCTGGATGGCTGGGTTCCAGGCTTTAAACGAATGGCTGGGAGCGCCGTTGGGAGTTGGGCGTGCAAAGCACAGTGACATGTCCGGTATCATGTATCAGTTTCATAATCGTGTTGCAACGGGGTTGCATGCCGTTGCATGCCATCAGGGCGTGATTACTCATAAGTTTGTCATGTTATTTCCCTAGCTGCGCACATAAGGAGTTTCCCCAATTCGGCATAAATGAATAAAAGGCAATGGGCCCAATTCCATTATATATATATATGGGCTAGGGCCTTATATATCCACTAGATGCCCGGATCGAATAAACGGACAGAACGAAAGCTTTCCATTCCAGCATTTCTGACTATCTTCTCGTTAATAGTATCGCCATCAATATGTTAATATTCCAAATAGTAATATTTTGGATATATATTGAGCCTCCACATTTGATTCATACAACTCCTTTCTGAGTACTACTCTGTCCAGACATTTGTACCAAAAAGTCGCCATCATTCTTTGTTTTGAAGTGTTAAAATTTTACCCATTAAACTTCTGATTGCCCTTGACCATGATATGAGAAGGATTGGCCATTTTCAAACCTCAAGCACAGCCAATAAATTTGAGTCGATATTATCTTTCTGTCACTATTAAAATTCAGCATTTGACAGCCCTACTGTAGTCACACCCGAGTACAACCATTCTGCTTGTATTGACATTAAATGACAATCCTACTGCTGTCTAAGCACATAAAAAATGTAAACTAGAGCCCTATTGATGTAGTCATGTCAGGATACTCAATAAACCAATTTCTGTTTGAGAAATTTCTTCGAGAGTAATACTATTCACCAAAATATACATTGAAACAAATTAATCTAGAAATGGAATAATTCACTTACTGTATGCCGGTCTCATATGGAGAACCTTATATGTCTCATTTCAACCAAACAAACATTAAGATGAGTGTAAGCCCTCTGGATCAATGTCGATTACGATTCTTCCAGCACCTGATTCTGAAAGGTCAGATTCTTCATTTTCAATGCCCGAGTTTTCAGAGATTTCGATTTCTGATTTGGATGTTGCGGATGGATTTGAGAAGTTCAGGGCTGTGAAGTTTTCTACCTACAATATGGTCTCAATAGCTAATGATTTTTTTTTTTTTTTTTTTCCTTTTCCTTCTTCTGGGTAAGCAAATAATTCAGTCCTGTTATTTATTCATTCACTGTTCCAACTCCGGTTCAAAGCAGGGACTAGTTGCCTTGTAATCATATTTGTAATCATATTTATTAATTTATTGATACAAGCTTTGTAAAGTTGGTTTGATGAACATTACCGTATTTTAATTAAACTCGACATATAAAGTAAAAAAATTATATATATAAAACTATATAAAACTTTAATGTGTAGATTTCGATGAGATTTATTTAATATGCCATCTAAATTTCAATGAATGCACTCTGACGCAAACTACGAGATGGAAATTAATTAATTAATACATAATTAATACAGTGGTCTGATCCCTATGTCTACATCTCCCTTATTCTATTTTATTATTTTAAAAAATGGTTAAAGTATTTTAGTCAAAACTCAAAATAAAACTTAGTAATTATAATCCTTAATTAATTAGAAATAGAAAAACAAAAATACATATTTAAAAATTTAAAAGAAAATGTTAAAATTTAATTTAATGAAAAAAATATTAGAAATTGAAAAATAAAATTAATAATTTTTTTTTTTCTAAAATATTAAATCTATCAAATATTTAAAAATTCAAATTAGATAACTAAATTACATTATTAAATTTTACAATATACATTGAATATGCCAAAAGCCATGTAATTTAAAGTAAAAACAATATGCAATTTTTTGAATATATATATATATATATATATATATATATATATATATAAAAGTTATAACTTGTATTCATTTGTTGTTATAAACTTCTATAATAATATTTCTATATTTATCATTATATGTTTTTATAAAATATTAAGCATTCATAAATTATATTTTTGTAAATATATTTAGCAATAGCAACTACCTTTTAAAATATATATATATCTATACTTTACAGGAAAATGTAAAAGCTTCTAGATGACCTTCTCAACAAAAACATTATCATTACAATAAGATATTATTATTTTGGTTGGGTAGAATTGGATTAACAAAATACTTCAATTTACCAATCAGGAAAAACTTAAATTGATTGGATTCTAAACCTAAAAACTAACTTTTATTCTTTATTTTTACTTTAATTTGGCCATGTTTAATCTAAATGACAAGTACTAGCTACTATGTAGCACTTGTTAAACACATACTTGTCTACTATGTAGCACTTGTTAAAAACAGGCTAGGTGTCGCTTAGTCCATGCTTTTCTATTCGATGAGTTGAATAATAAAGAGGTGTTGTAACTTTGACATTATATGAAATACAAATTTGAATATGAACTCTTTAGATTCATGTAGTTTAAACCTATCTTTGCATTTTATTTTTGAAAAATAAAAAAAACATATTAATTTACACCGTCAATGTTATCACTATTGATATCGTGTAATTGACACATCACGTAATATTTGGTTTGGCTAGTGAGACATGTCTAGGGGGTTGAACTTCCGATCACTTGGATACATAAGGGTTTGCCAACATATTTTTTGCCAATTGTGCTACCACCCATAGACGTGGCCATATATTATATAAGGCAACATTTTCTCATTGTATTCATATTTTCTAGTGATATTTTCAAAACAAAAAAAACTAGGCCTTTAATTGTTCACTTGTTGGAATGTAAATCGTCAAAGTTTTGGTAGATTGCACTACAATGTATTTGACAACGTTCCTCTTTTAGCCGTGGGTGTAATGTCATCTATCGATATCAAATATCAAATTTGGTAGAGTTTGGGTTATACCAAAACTAATGGAGTGTGAGGTGTCGCAATTAGGATGAAGATAATTAGTTGGTAAATTGGAGAGGATTTGTTAGAAAATTGGAAAGGTAGAAATTTTTTCTTATGTTGACAATTACTTGTGATATTTTGTGTTCTTATTAACTTTCTTTGGTTCTTCTTTTATCTTTGTTTCATCAAGAAATCATTAAAACAAAACACGAACATCAATGTCACTAGATGTAGGCACTCAGCCGGGGCTAAAACACCTCTATAGGGGAAAAACCAGTCAAACTCTTCACTAGCAAATTCAAGTTGAGATAGACCAAGACCTTAGATCAAAAGACCTCCCTCCTCCACCAAGTCAACCCTTAAATTTTTCTTCCAACCTTCAAAGATCGATTGCAACAATACTGCATCAACACTGCTTCAATACTGCATCAATACTGAATCAAGGACATATTTTCAACCCTTCTGAATCAAGGACATATTTTCAACCCTTCTGAATCAAAATTTTGACCCAGCTTCAAGGCTGTAATTTTGGACCTCCTACAGCTTCAGTTCCTTCGCACGTGTGAGATAAGAGGGAAAAAATTTCGATTTCCTTCGTTAGATAAAGACTTCCTTTTCCTTTCCTAACCCTTTCCTCCTCCCTTGAATTTTACACCTTTTACTGCTTCCAATTGCTACAATTCAAACTTGAGAGAGATGTGCTCGAAAAGAGTCGAGTTCCAATATATAGTGAGTATGTGAGGTCGAATTCCCTTGTTGAGGCCGACTTGTCCTTCCTTGAGGTTGACTTGGTGGAGGAGGCCTAGAAGACCTAATGTACATAAAAATAAATTTCTTTCTTGACAGATGAAGCACACGAAGGGTCTTTTACATTATGACATAGACAAGGACACTTGACATAAATCATATAAGCCTACAATTGAGGCTTTTACCTATAAATCATTGACCTAAGCATGAAAGCCATGCCTTAATAAGTCTTTCTCTTCACAAATACATTACATCATGACTCAATTCAATTTTGAAGACCGACACTAGTTACATTTTTCAACACTCCCTCTTAACTAGGGGGGTATTCATAATTACACATATATAGAGGTACATGGAAGATCTCAAGATGATATGCTCTATGAAGAGTCATAACACATACACGATGCTACAAATTAGATATCTAACCAGGGTGCTCTAATCGTGTAAGACTAAGGTGAACTCAAGCTTTAGCCACTCTAGGTACCATTAGGGTTTTAAGCTCTATCACCAACTTGGGGATCTTGGTGTGTATCTAAGGTCGAAGCTTCGTGACCAATGCCACCCTCCATACTTCAAGATCTAGACATTAACACACATGCCGACTAGATGTCCTCCCAAGCATTTTGTATTACACAAGATGCTTCATCTCTCCTTATAAACTAAATGAGATATATCCATCAATCCAAGCATGCTTCAAAATGTTCAACCTTCTTATGGAGAGATTTTCTTGTACACACACAACCCCAATCAGTAATAAACCTTCAAATACAAGTAAACATAAACCTTCAGGGTCCTCAATCATTCAGATGATGCTTATATCATCATCAAGTTATCCAAATACATCTTGTCAGAAACTTTCTTCTTTCACTTCTTCAACGACATCAAATACAACCTCAGTACTTCTCAAGTCTTTGTTTGTAACATCATAAATCATGAACATCTATCTATAGTACTTTCATTCATTCTTTCTTCAAGGTGTTTACTATAATCGTCATAACATGCTTTCCCTCTTCATTGGGGAGATATACCCTTTCTTCTATCCAAGTTCCCTCTCAACTTAGGGAGATCAACAACTTCCTTAAATTTCTCAAGGCTTCAATTCTTTGGGAACATAATTCTTTCTCATGACAACAAGGTTATCTTAGTCATCATCATTCTTACAACTTTATTTATTCATCATTGTTATCATTATTATCAAGTCAACTTATGAATATCTTCAACATATTAAAGATTACGTACCTGCAAATATTCAACAATAAGTACAACCAAATACAAATATACAAAAGCATGAAGGCAACTATAATAATCAAATACTTAGGTTCAAGGGTTACATCTTTTTGTATTTCAACAAATTGCTAGGTTTTCTTATAAACCCTTAACTACATCTTTGAGACACAAAGCCTTAGATATCAACAATAACAATAGTACTATACATCTAAGGTTTCAACAATATGCTTTTACATGTCAGACTCTACTATGGTTTGTTGCAAACCCTAGATTCTATCATCAAAGGTAAATCATATCAATAATTGAAAACAATATCATCATGCCCTAGAATATAAATCTCTACTAGGGTTTTGTTCTATACCCTAGATGCTACTAAAACATCAACATATACATATCCAGGGTTTCATTATCATATACTAAAATCTTATATTATTACTTACTAGGTAAACCCTAGATATAAACATCAATACATCAAAGTAACAATAATTTTAATCAAGCTAAGGTTTCGATTAGCAAAAGAATACATACCTAGGGTTTCATTACTAAGATCTCATTTGAGCTATTACAAGGGTTTTGCCGATAAACCCTAATTTACCAAACCCTAAAAATCTAGGGTTTCGACAAAAAACCCTAACTTATCAAAACCTTGGAGATATATGGTTTCAGTTTATAACTTGCACAAGAACAGCAAATCCCTAAAAGAATAGGATATTTGCTAAAACAATATTAAAACCCTAAACATCAAAAGAATAGAGTTTTCATCATAGGTTATAGGTTTTATCAACAACCCTAAGAGGACTAGGGTTTCAACATTATTGTTAACACACCTTAAGCACAAAAAGGCTACGGTTTTACAATGAACCCTAAAGGTTAGAGCTTCACAAGAATGATCAAAATGATAGTATAACATGAATATTTAAGATTCAAAACCCTAGACATAATGATGGCATTAATGTAAAGCAAACTTCAAAAGAGAATGAACATACCTTTTTCTATGAAGAGAACCTTGTAACAAAACTTGTAATTTAAGACATACCTTGAGTTTTTCTTGATGGGCTTACTTTGCAACAAAAATTCCTTCTTGATTCAAGTTTTCCTTTGAAGTCTCCTCCGTAACCTTTGTATATTTTGCAAGCTTTCTTAGCCAAGGAAAATATAAAAGGTTATTAGCATATAATAAAAACAAATCTTGATATGAGAGGGAAACCAACCATAAAAGAGGAAACACGGAACATGATACTTATCTTTTGGTAAAATGGTGAAGGATCCCTCTTAATCCAATCTTTTCCGAGGGATACCTACAATTTATCAAAATAATTCAAAAATATTCTAAACAAGACATATTATACCTACAAACTCTAGAAATCAAAACATAAAGGAAAACAATACACGACTAAGAATGATATGTAAGAAAAGACATGGTAGTATAAGTTTTTGACTTCCGATTCTTCAGTCTTGTTCTTCTTAGGTGGAGCTTTATTGGCAATATTTTCTTGTTCCCTATTTCTCTTCTTATTCCTTGGATTCTCAGGACATTTATTTTTGTAATGACCCATCTTATGACAACTGTAACATTCAACTTTGGATAGGTCAACTTTTTTCTTTAGTTCTTTGAACTTCTTGAAGGTTCCCTTCTTCTTGTGATGAGAAAAATAGACATTAGATGTGTTGTCTTCTTCATCCCCCTCCTTGTTGTTTACTAATGATATTAAATCTTCTTCTTGACTGCACGCATTCCACATTTGTTTGAAGGTTGCAGCGTCCTTCCAACTGCTAATCCTGATGCAAAAGCACTCCAAGATTTTGGTATACCTAGAAGAAACACAATTACGAGTTCTTTTTCTGGTACAACCTCATCTATTGCTTGGAGTTCATCTCTTATTCTAAATATCTTTACAAAATATGATGACACAATATCGTCTCTTGTCATCCTTATTGTCCTTAGTTCATTCTTGAGTCTAGCTATCTGACCAATGTTCTTGATGGTGAATAATTTGGAAAGAGCTTCATACATTTCTTGAATAGAGTCTATGTTGGATATTTATGGAAACTCCTTTACTCCATCTACTATCTAATTCATGGCCAAGATTTTGGTTTCTCTGAACTTCTCCTTTCTTACATCATCTATAGGTTTCTTGACTTTTCCTCAAACAAGGTCCAAAAATTTGTGCTTAGTGAGGATAAAATCTATCCTATTTTTCCATGTCCTATAGTTGGAGGCTCCTTCTAACTTGTTAGCATGCTTATTTACTTATATGACCTTCCTTTGATCCCCTTTTCTTCAATAGATATTCAAGCTGCCTTTTTCTTCCTTCTTCACCTTAGCTTTGAAACCATGTTAGAAATTCAGAAAGGCAATAATATTTCCTTATGTTGATAATTACTTGTGATATTATTGTGTTCTTATTACTTTCTTATGTTTTTGTTTTAATTTTTAATTTTTTTTTATCTTTGTTTCATCAAGCAATTATTAAAACAAAACACGAAGATCAATGACCCCAGATGTAGGCACACAACCAGGGCGAAAACCCCTATATAGGGGAAAACCCAGTCAAACTATTCACTAGCAAATTCAAGTTGAGATAGACCAAGACCTTAGACCAAAAGACCTCCCTCCTCCACCAAGTCAGCCCTTAAATTGTCCTTCCAACCTTCAAATATCGAATGCAAAAATACTGCACCAACACTGCTTCAATATTGCATCACTATTGCATCAAGACATATTTTTTACCCTACTGCACCATAATTTCAGCCCAGCTTCAAGACTGTAATTTCGGCCCTCTTGCAGCTTCAATTCCTTCGCACATGTGAGATAAGAGGGAGAAAAATTTGACTGCCTTAGCTAGATAAATAATCCCTTCTCCTTCGCTAGTTCTTTCCTCCTTCTTCCTTGAATTTCGTACCCTTTAATGATTCCGGCTATTGCGATTCGAACTTAAGAGAAATGTGCTCCAAATGAGTTGAGTTGATCCAATATATAGTGAGTCTGTGAGGCCGAATTCCCTTGTTGATGCCGACTTGGTGGAGGAGGCCTAGAAGACCTAATTTACATAAAATTACTTTTATTTCTTGATAGATGAAGCCTAAGAAGGGTCTTTTACATTATAACATAGACAAGGACACTTGACATAAACCCTAGAACCCTACAATGGAGGTTTTGACGTATAAAATATTGATCCAAGCATGAAACCCATGCTTTAATAAGTCAATTTCTTTAAAAATAAAATTCATTTTTCTTTCTCTTGACAAATACATTACATCACAACTCAAATACAATTATGAAGACCAACACTAGTTACATTTTTCAACAGGATTAAAGTTGGAAATGTCTAGTAAAGGTAGTGACAATATAAAATGTAGCATTGCACAGCATAAGTGTGCCATTAAGAATGATGTTAGCATGATTTCAAAATAATCCTCAATGGTAGGACATTTAGTAAGAAATTCACTCTATTCAATGTAGCTTTGCAAGTATGGATACAAATAACTCCAAAAAAATAGTGAGTTGAAGTTCTAAAACAATGTCAAAAATAAAATTGAAAAACGAATATAATATTATATGAGTCGAATCACAATGAATGACAACTATCAAAAGTGAAAAAATAATAATGAAAGAGCATTACTTTTTTACTTGGTCAAGTTGTTACTCTCATTTTAAGGTCATGTCTTACTTAAAAACGGTCTCTTTTTTGTCAAAATACAAGTTTATACTAATGCTTCCTTAACAAGGGCATGAGGAAGCTTAGCCAAAAAATCAATGTCTTTTTGGAAGAGAGATTTTGGGACCAAATTCCCCTCCACAAATTAAGGGTTAAAATATTCGAGCCTTTGACTTAGAGGTTATTCGCAAAAAATAAGAAAATCTACATCTGTTATCAATATGGCAATATGTATTCTCATTACATAAATATTACATTGTAGGTGAATGGCACTCCCAAAGCCATCCAAGTATTGATCATTCAGGGTGTGTGTGTGTGTGTGTGTGTGTGTATGTTAAAGAGCAAGATACAAATAATAATAATCACAAAATAATAATAAAGTCGGATCATTGAATACATTTTAGAAAAAAAAAATGACGACTTAGTCATAAATAACATATTATAAAGAAACACATGTAGCATTTAGTTCTCTTATTATTGAAGGTTGATTTCTTCACCATGATTGATATTATTCATATTGCAGAGAAATATTAATAAAACAAAAAATGGGTGAGGTAAAGGAAGGAAAGGAAAAAAACTCATAGTTACACTTATCTTGAATGTGTTTATTTAATAGTTCCTCTTCATCTTTCTCTCTATATGGTCCCAAAATGTGTTCTCATGCTTTTGGAAGTTGGTTTATACATATTGGTGAAATATGGGTGTCTAAAAAATATTTTGTTTATGTTGACATATCTAATTGAAGCATGAACAAACACTACTTAAGTATTTTAATTTTATTTCAAAAATTAAGTAATTTCATTTTATTTCAAAAATTGTCATTTAGGCACCCAAGTTTATCCTTCCTGCAACTTATTCTTGCATAAATAATCTCAAGATGGTTAGAGTTACCCCTATGCTATGTGAAAATGGCATTGTGCACTAGAAATGACTGAAGCTTCAACATTCTTATGTTTTGGATTTTTCTTGAGTGTAAGAACCCAACATATGGGAAATGAGGAGATTGGGCTTTAGTTGGTATATTATATGGAATTTTCTAGATTCCAATTAAACCCCTTATACTCACCAATTTCTATTGGTTTAAAAAACACAAAATAAAATAATAAAAAACATAAAGATAAAATAAAAACATAGTTTTTGTTTTTGAAGTGTACACTATAAAATATGCTATAATTCGATATTGAAGTATTAACAACAATGGTCTAGATGAACGTTACACAAGATCATAACATTGGGGCATGAAAGGCAGGCCAGGTTAAATACATAGAAGTAAACAACTATTGATCTTCCTCTTCCTACAATATTAAATTTGTAATATCATCACACATTGTTGATTAACAGAGACAAGGAGCTCCACACTACAAGTTTTAGTAAAATATTTCATCAATGAGATTTCTGCCTCTCTTAACAGATAAAATCTAATTATGTTTCTTTTTTACTTGTTTATTCTGTAATTTCTGTTTGTTCTTCATTTTGGTTGGTCTGAATTTTGAGAGGGTTGAGTTTCCTTTATTAGACATTTTATATATGACTTCAATTTTAGCAGGTGCCTATGGATTTTGTGAAGGGCTTATTTATTGGGCACATGCTTGTTTTCATTTATGTGAGAGGGCATTTAATGCTTGGATTTAGTCAATATGTCATTTTGTGCTGGGATTCAATCACAATGGGTATTTGTTTGCTTTGACGAGTTTCATTATTCATGTATTATGTCAATAGGCCAATGATAGAAAAGGGTTTTCTCTTCATATCAATTGAAATATGAGAGAGAGGGGTAATGCAATGTAGTAGAAATCCTCTTTCATAACAAGTTATATATATATATATATATAAATAAGTATGTGTTTTTGTTCATTCTGTATAGTTGAAGGCGAAATGCTAAAATCCCTTTCAAATAGTTTCAAAAATTAATGTGATGTCATGTAAGCTACTTTTAGAAGCTCTTGCTGCCTGAAACGTGTTGCAATACTTCCTATCTCTTCTATGCCGAGAAAACCATGTATATACCCAAGAAGTGCAATCAGGATTACAATTTGATATTCATTCTTTCCCATCAGTCAAATTTTCGATTGGGTAGGTTTGGAATTGTAATTTCATTTATGCGCAATGAAGAAAAACACAATACTTATCAAAATATGGTGCACGTTTTTCATATATGCAACCCAAAAACGATTGGGTGTAATTGATGGAAATGTGAGTTTCCCTCACAAACTTGGAATATATGTACAACCTATTTATAGTTTGAACACACTATATTAATTTTATTTACATTACCAGTCATTCTGGATATGGACCAAATTCCAATGTAAAACTATATCTTCAGCACTAGTCTAGAACAAATATAGTGCATGCTCTCTTGAAAGAAGCTTTTCATTATGGTCTTCACTCCATGTGAAAAGTGTTCAGTTGTAGAAATTTTGCGTTAAGGTCTCCATTAAAGGCCAAAGGCTTGGTTGGGACCAAGGTGCTATGTTATAGGATCATGATCTATGCTTTGTGTATGTTTCCTTGTTTGGAACTAAGAAGCTATGGTGTAGGATCATTGTTGGCCTATGCTATTTGTTTTTGGTTGGACATAATTTGCCATATTTTCTTCTATGTAAGGGGCTATGGTGCATTATTTATCCTTGGTCAAATGAAAGAGGCTATGGTTTGTTCTTTTTTGAACATTAAAGGGTACTACTAGTGGTGGCAAGTGATAGGCATCTGTTTTGTATTTGAATGTGCCAAGACATCATTAGTTATAAAGTTGTGGATATAGAAATTAGATAGAGTTAGATGTGCTATCTTGGTGAGATTCCATTGGATTCTTGATGTTATTACAATTCAACTAAGGTAGGTTATGCAAGAAATCAATGATAAGAATTGTAATGTACTACTTTTGTTGATCGTAATAGGACTAGAAATTACTTTAATCCGCTAGATTATGATAGCCTATAGTTAATTAAAATATAGGAGTTGGGGATTTCAATGCCTCCAATTTTGGCGAATGTCCCATTGATTTTTTAAAATAATGGTTAAGAGTTTTTAGATTAAAAGGTGATGACATTGTCTGTACTACGCGAAAGTTATCAGGGCATAGAAAATTCATCTAGTAGATTGTAGAATTTATTCCCCTTGTTAGGGAGGATGGACCACAAGTATTATAAATTTTTCTCCTTGACATCTTTCCTTTCAAATAAGATAGGAATATATTTGTATGGACTCAGTAAATGGTAATAAAAAAAAAAACACAACATGCCTAGTCTCTTAGAAGTGTTACTTCTTCCAACTTTATAATTTGAAGGAAGTTCTTGTAAGAAGCATTTTGCTAACAATTTATTTGTACTGAAGAGTGAGCTCTGGATTCCTATAGCGATGTCCCTTTTCACATCATTTACCTTGCGCTTTTGTTTGGATTTCCTTCCTTGAGCAAGTGGAGACAATTTGAAGGAACAAGGGGGTCTGCTTGTTCAAGATTAAGGAGACACTTCCAACATGAAAGATTAACTCATTTTTGTTTACTTGTTAGTCTTGTTTATTTATTGTTGTGGTAGTTTCTAGGTTTTGTGGCTCTACTTTGAATGTTCTCGGTTCTTCCCTTTTTCACTGTTGGATCATATATTGGATTTCTTGTTGTTTGGCTTCTTTTAGTTTGGCTATTTTGAGAAGTCATGTAGCATTCTAGTCCTTCTTTCATAAAATATTGCTTGATACCATAGAATTTGGAATTGATTGATACTATAAGGCTTGGATTTGGAAGCTTTTTGGTTCTTTGTTTGGGAGGGTTGTTTTTATTTTCTATTGACCATCAACGTGAATTGGCTTTGATTGTCTTGGGTGCATTTATTATTTATTATTATTATTATTATTTTTTATTCTCTCTGTTAGACTCCGTCTTGTCAGTCTACTGTCAGAGGCAAACTCACCAAGGTTCAATAAGTTTATTATTTCGAGAGTTTTATCATTATTAATAATCAAGGATGACTCTTCTCCAAAACCCTGTTTTGGAGAAGAGAATGTCAGATTAGTAGTTTGTAATAATGTGTTGGAGCATAATTGGCAAGAATATTGCAAAGAGTATTTCATCAGATGGTGGCACATTCGCGGTATACTCCTTGTTAGCTCAGTATGTCAAGTATGTCAACCTTGAAAAAATCACTGGCAAGCAATTCAGGCGCCTTGCATCAGATGCTAGATTGAAGATTTTCAGTACGCAAAATGGTGGAAAGGTTATCAACTCGAAGACAAAGGAACTGATTGAGAAGAGTGCAACGGCTCAGAGAATTATGCTTGTTGCTGTCATGATGGGCACTTGTATGGTGATTGGCGATGGAGCGCTGACTCCTGCAATTTCAGTGATGTCAGCTGTGCAAGGAATTCAGTCTGCAAGCAACAATAACATGAGCCAAGGCATTGTTGTACTTGTGTCATTTGTAATCCTGTTACTACTGTTTCTTTTTCAAAGACTCGGTACAAGTAAAGTTAGCTTCCTGTTCTCACACATAATGATTGTCTGGTTCGTGACCAACATCATGATAGGACTATATAATATTGTGACATATTATCCTGCAGCATTCAAGGCATTCAACCCATATTATATATACTATTACTTTCATGAATATCACAAACAAGGATGGGTGATGCTTGGAGGTGTAGTCTTATGTATAACAGGTGCCGAGGCCATGTTTGCAGACTTGGGCCATTTCAACAGGAAGTCAATCCAGCTTGTTTTCTGTGTGTTGGTTTACCCATCTCTGCTTATCACATATACGGGACAAGCGGCATATTTGATAAAGAACCCAGGGGACATAGGCTCTACATTTTACAAAGCAATACCACAGCATTTTTATTGGCCAATGTTCATTGTTGCCACTTTAGCAGCCATTGTAGCCAGTCAAGCATTGATTACAGCAACATTCTCAATCATAAAACAGTCCATGGCTCTTAGCTGCTTTCCTCGAGTGAAGATTATGCATACCTCACAAGATTACGAGGGTCAAATCTATTCACCTGAAGTTAACTATGTTCTCATGGTTATCTGCCTTGCAAATTGTCGTAGGATTCCGGGATGGAACACAAATTGGCAATGCATATGGGGTTGCAGTGGTTGGGCTCATGTTCATTACAACGTGCATAGTAACCTCGGTCATGCTTGTGGTTTGGAACATGAATATTTTGCTTATACTGTTTTTTGCTTTATTTGAAGGCGTTTATCTATCATCTGTATTGAATAAGGTGCCACAGGGAGGTTGGTGTCTCTTCCTAATTGCAGCAATTTTTATGACCATAATGTTCTCTTGGAACTATGGAAGGCGAGAAAAAATTACAAATATTTAGCACGGAGAAGACTCGGCATAGAAGGTTTGAATGGATTGGTTGCCGAGGTGAATTCCGTGTACCCGATTTTGTTTCTTGCGGTGACCTTTTCCTTATTTCCGGGTTACCACCGATTATTGAGCATTATGTAACGAATGTGGGGTCTCTGCATGAAAGTTTTTTATCATTGTCACCATAAGAATGGTTCCAGTCAAGACAGTGCTTTTGTCGGAGAGATTTATGGTTGGAAAACTAGAACCAAAGGGTGTATGTAGATGCGTAGCCCAATATGGTTACAAAGACGCCCCAAACATGGCAATCACAATATTTAGAAAATATGATCCATAGCTGGGCAAACAAGTTTCCTTTCCTGCGATCCATAGCATACAAGTCGAGATTTGGAGATTGGAAAGCCGAAATCAAGTTTTAAAGCCGCGTTGACTGGGTTTGGAGGTCGAGCGACCCACCTGGGCGTTCTTCGTGGTGTAAAAATACAACGTGAGCGACCCACGCAGAAGAGGAGCGACCCACAGAACAACAGCACCCAGAAATTTCATTTGAGCGCCCAGTTTCGTTTTAATCCGTCTTCAGCTGCCTGCAAACATGTTTTAACCTTTGCTCAGAAGATTTTTGTCATGGTTGTATTGATATTGGGAAATAAGCATTGCGTGATGAAATTATTGATATATTTTCTGTTGTGGCATAAAAAAAAAACATGTGTTCGATTCGTGAAGGTCTCATGGATTGTGGGCATTTGTGGGCATTGGCGCAATTCTAATCGCCTTCATTCCTCTTCGCCCATTCACTTCATTCCTCAGGCTTTATCTGTGTGAATTCTTTTTCTACTTGGCAGCACCCTTATCAATGTGCAGTTTATGCGTCTCAGAGGTGTACTTATATTATCACCCAAGCAGTTCATTCTGTTTTAAGACAAAGAGCTCGTATAACTGACATAGAGTTGAATTTTTTTTAGAGTATGGAAATTCTCCTTTAAAACCGGGAAAGAGGCCAACGCATTTCCAGAACATTCGGGAGCAGTGCAAAGTGGCATCCTAAGATGCAATTGCCTATGCTTATTTTTAGTAATGGGATTGACACCTGTAATGCCACCTCTTCATCAGATTCAACAGATTCGAGTAGAAGGAGCGCTCTTCCATCTTCTGAGCGCTAATTATTTCTTTTTAGGTTTATTTATTAATAATAATAAAACAAATCCCTGGTCTTGGGGTCGATTTGTTTTTTCCCTTAGCAGCATTTATTTAATGTATTGAAAATCATTTGGTAGAGGAGGAGAATTCTGAGCGCTGGTGTAAAAGAGAAAACAGAGCTTTCATTGTACAGTCTTAGACAGAGATTTTAATGAAAATACCCAGCGCTGGCTTCTGAGATTCCTGTGGTATGAGATTTAACATTTGTGTCCTCTTTTGTTTCATATGTGGCCTGTTATGTGTTCATGTCATTTCATGATCATTTCCAATTGAACAAATGAAGTGTTAAGGTAGAATTCATATTTGGTATGCTCTGCCTTTAAGTTTGTTCATATTTAATGTTTTCTTCTGTTCGACAAGGATTCATCCTCTATGCCCTTGTCGGCTCCTCAACAGTCTTGCCATTTCATTTAATCTCAAATTTGATGTTAAATTTTCCTGCCTACCTTGCCTCAGAAGACAATCTGTGTTTTTTTATTATATTTCTCTGTTCAAGCTGTTCTTTGCCTCACACAGCCCAGAAACCCCAACATTTATTAAAAACCTCATCCATATCACTTTACTAGCCTAAGATTAGCATTTCTTATCGGTCATCTCAGCCCCTTGAAGATCCTTTTGCTGAGTTTGACCCGGAGAGAGCCCTCTCCTGTCCTCGTAGGGCTAGCTACGAGGCTAAGGTTGGTTTGATGTTGCCTCGAGCCTCGCCTCTTTCAGCCTGTGGCAGAATCGAGCGCTAACATAGTGGCGACCATACTGGGGAAGATCTTTCCCCGGTAAAGGATAACAAAGTTTCAGATCTGATGCTGATGGTGGACAGCAGTCAGACACATATGAAGGCTGAAACTTTCACCCGGCGACTCCAGCTCGATCCAGAGATTCCAATGCTCGCTGATCCACTCATCCAATGGTAGGGTATGTGGCAAACCCTGCACTTTCTGAAGCTGTAGAAGATGTGAGAAATTCGTTAGCATATTTTGAAATTAATGAGCAATTTGTCCGTGTCTTGCTTCAATGTTTGAAATCTCCGAAGTTTCCTCTTGAAACTAAAACTAGGTTCTGTGAGTTAATTGTTGAAAGATTTGAGCAGGAGATTCAATGTTTAAATGAGCAGATCCAGTCATATGACTTCCGAGATCCCAAAAAGTTCTTGGAAGCTCTTCCTCCTCCAAAACAGGAAACAATAGAGTTACCTGTGGATGATTGCATTGACAGTGTGCAGCTGGAGGTATGTATTGCGGAGTTGGGGCAGCCAACAGAGTCCAGCTTCCGTGATCCTATTGTGGCATACATGGACACATTTTTCAGTTTGATTGATAGATCAGGCTGTATTTTCCGTGGCCAGATTCATTACGTGCATGCAGGGCTGCCAGCAATTACATCTGTGATCTGGTGGAAGCATTTTCAAGCGGCATCATTCTCAGGTTTACTTGAATGGTTAATCTGGCATTTCAGTATTACCTGATCTATTGTTTTTGCAGCAGAGTAGGGTAGATTTTGTAAATAAATAAGCAGCCAAAAGGCAGCATCTTGTTCCAGTTTCATTGCAGCTTTAGTTTGAAGCCATTTTTTCAGTTATTTCAGTTTTTAGATCAAATCAGTTTGAGTTCAGTTTCAGTTTTGAAATTTAGTCATTAGTCTTTTGTCAAATAATGGATTCCATCGCCCAATGGACGGAGGCACTGTCTACTCTCCCAAAGCTCTGCGGTTCCTGGCACCTCCAAGAAGCGGCAGCTGCCATCCCCATTGGAGCCAATGTTAGACTCCGTCTTGTCAGTCTACTGTCAGAGGCAAACTCACCAAGGTTCAATAAGTTTATTATTTCGAGAGTTTTATCATTATTAATAATCAAGGATGACTCTTCTCCAAAACCCTGTTTTGGAGAAGAGAATGTCAGATTAGTAGTTTGTAATAATGTGTTGGAGCATAATTGGCAAGAATATTGAAAAGAGGATTTCATCAGATGGTGGCACATTCGCGGTATACTCCTTGTTAGCTCAGTATGTCAAGTATGTAACCTTGAAAAAAACGCGGCAAGCAATTCAGGCGCCTTGCATCAGATGCTAGATTGAAGTTTTTCAGTACGCAAAATGGTGGAAAGGTTATCAACTCGAAGACAAAGGAACTGATTCAGAAGAGTGCAACGGCTCAGAGAATTATGCTTGTTGCTGTCATGATGGGCACTTGTATGGTGATTGGCGATGGAGCGCTGAATCCTGCAATTTCAGTGATGTCAGCTGTGCAAGGAATTCAATCTGCAAGGAACAGTAACATGAGCCAAGGCATTGTTGTACTTGTGTCATTTGTAATCATGTTACTACTGTTTCTTTTTCAAAGACTCGGTATAAGTAAAGTTAGCTTCCTGTTCTCACCCATAATGATTGTCTGGTTCGTGATCAACATCATGATAGGACTATATAATATTGTGACATATTATCCTGCAGCATTCAAGGCACTCAACCCATATTATATATACTATTACTTTCATGAATATCACAAACAAGGATGGGTGATGCTTGGAGGTGTAGTCTTATGTATAACAGGTGCCGAGGCCATGTTTACAGACTTGGGCCATTTCAACAGGAAGTCAATCCAGCTTACTTTCTATGTGTTGGTTTACCCATCTCTGCTTATCACATATACGGGACAAGCGGCATATTTGATAAAGAACCCAGGGGACATAGGCTCTACATTTTACAAAGCAATACCACAGCATGTTTATTGGCCAATGTTCATTGTTGCCACTTTAGCAGCCATTGTAGCCAGTCAAGCATTGATTACAGCAACATTCTCAATCATAAAACAGTCCATGTCTCTTAGCTGCTTTCCTCGAGTGAAGATTGTGCATACCTCACAAGATTACGAAGGTCAAATCTATTCCCCTGAAATTAACTATGTTCTCATGGTTATTTGCCTTGCAATTGTCGTAGGATTCCGGGATGGAACACAAATTGGCAATGCATATGGAGTTGCAGTGGTTGGGGTCATGTTCATTACGACGTGCATAGTAACCTTGGTCATGCTTGTGGTTTGGAACATGAATATTTTGCTTATACTACCCTTCACTCTGTTTTTTGCTTTATTTGAAGGCGTTTATCTATCATCTGTATTGAATAAGGTGCCACAGGGAGGTTGGTGTCTTTTCCTAATTGCAGCAATTTTTATGGCCATAATGTTCTCTTGGAACTATGGAAGGCAGAAAAAGTACAAATATTTAGCACGGAGAAGACTCAGCATAGAAGGTTTGAATGGATTGGTTGCCAGGGTGAATTCACGTGTACCAGGAATATGTTTCTTCTGCAGTGACCTTATTTCCGGGTTACCACCGATTATTGAGCATTATGTAACGAATGTGGGGTCTCTGCATGAAAGTTTTTTATCATTGTCACCATAAGAATGGTTCCAGTCAAGACAGTGCTTTTGTCGGAGAGATTTATGGTTGGAAAACTAGAACCAAAGGGTGTATGTAGATGCGTAGCCCAATATGGTTACAAAGACGCCCCAAACATGGCAATCACAATATTTAGCAAATATTGATCCATAGCTGGGCAAACAAGTTTCCTTTCCTGCGATCCATAGCATACAAGTCGAGATTTGGAGATTGGAAAGCCGAAATCAAGTTTTAAAGCCGCGTTGACTGGGTTTGGAGGTCGAGCGACCCACCTGGGCGTCGAGCGACCCACCTGGGCGTTCTTCGTGGTGTAAAAATACAACGTGAGCGACCCACGCAGAAGAGGAGCGACCCACAGAACAACAGCACCCAGAAATTTCATTTGAGCGCCCAGTTTCGTTTTAATCCGTCTTCAGCTGCCTGCAAACATGTTTTAACCTTTGCTCAGAAGATTTTTGTCATGGTTGTATTGATATTGGGAAATAAGCATTGCGTGATGAAATTATTGATATATTTTCTGTTGTGGCATAAAAAAAAAACATGTGTTCGATTCGTGAAGGTCTCATGGATTGTGGGCATTTGTGGGCATTGGCGCAATTCTAATCGCCTTCATTCCTCTTCGCCCATTCACTTCATTCCTCAGGCTTTATCTGTGTGAATTCTTTTTCTACCTGGCAGCACCCTTATCAATGTGCAGTTTATGCGTCCGAGAGGTGTACTTATATTATCACCCAAGCAGTTCATTCTGTTTTAAGACAAAGAGCTCGTATAACTGACATAGAGTTGAAATTTTTTTAGAGTATGGAAATTCTCCTTTAAAACCGGGAAAGAGGCCAACGCATTTCCAGAACATTCGGGAGCAGTGCAAAGTGGCATCCTAAGATGCAATTGCCTATGCTTATTTTTAGTAATGGGATTGACACCTGTAATGCCACCTCTTCATCAGATTCAACAGATTCGAGTAGAAGGAGCGCTATTCCATCTTCTGAGCGCTAATTATTTCTTTTTAGGTTTATTTATTAATAATAATAAAACAAATCCCTGGTCTTGGGGTCGATTTGTTTTTTCCCTTAGCAGCATTTATTTAATGTATTGAAAATCATTTTGTAGTGGGGGGGAAGAGTTCTGAGAGCTAGTGTAGGAGGAAAATCAGAGTTTTATTGTACAGTTTGATAGAGATTTTAATGGAGAAATACAGCTCTGTTTTCTGCGATTCCTGTGGCATGAAATTTAACATTTGTGTCCTCTTTTGTTTCATATGTAGCCTGTTATGTGTTCATGTCATTTCATGATCGTTTCCATTTGAACAAATGAAGTGTTAAGGTAGAATTCATAATTTATATGCTCTGCCTTTAAGTTTGTTCATATTTAATGTTTTCTTCTGTTCGACAAGGATTCATCCTCTATGCCCTTGTCGGCTCCTCAGCAGTCTTGCCATTCCATTTAATCTCAAATTGATGTTAAATTTTCTTGCCTACCTTGCCTTAGAAGACAATCTGTGTTTTTTATATTTCTCTGTTCAAGCTGTCTTTGCCTCACACAGCCCAGAAACCCCAACATTTATTAAAAACCTCATCCATATCACTTTACTAGCCTAAGATTAGCATTCCTTATCGGTCATCTCAGCCCCTTGAAGATCCTTTTGCTGAGTTTGACCCGGAGAGAGCCCTCTCCTGTCCTCGTAGGGCTAGCTACGAGGCTAAGGTTGGTTTGATGTTGCCTCGAGCCTCGCCTCTTTCAGCCTGTGGCAGAATCGAGCGCTAACACTCTCTATAGGCGTAGAGGGGGCTTGTTAAGGATTTGGTTTTGGAGGGGTAGATTGCAAGTAGTGGCATGTAAAATTCTCATAGACACGACCAAAAATACATTTAACTAACAGTGGTTTGTAATCCACATCTTAGCAAAAACTTGCCTCACGCAACTGGATAGGTTTTTTCCCAGAGATGGATTACAAACAATTTCCTTTTAAATGTAATTTGTGCTATGTATATGGGAAATTTTCATGTCATTTCTTGTAATATACTTGCAAACTTCTCCAGTTGGGTGAAAGGTTTTTTGCCAAGAAATGGATTACAAACAACTTCCCTTTAATTGAAATTTGTGCCATGTTTATGGGAACTTTTCATGCCATTATCCTCAAGTTTTCCCTCTAGAACTAAATATTATGTTGGTATTTTTTAATCCGTCTCTTGGCAAAAAACCCTATTACCTAGCTATATAAGGATGGCCCTTTAGAGACCTTTGTCTAGTGCTACTTCAATGTAGACTCGAGCACAAATGAATTGGCATCCATTTGGTTTTGTTGTTGCAAAAAAATCTCCCAAGCTATCCCTGTTGCAAAGAAATTTCCCAAGCTATCCCTGTTGTTCGTTAGGGTTGCCTTGTCCCAAAAAATTAATGACAAATAGAGGAGGAAAACCCAATGGAAATTGTAGAAATTACATTTAGTGATTAAATTTTATGGTCTAAAAATTGAGGTATAATCCTCGTGAACCCATAAATTATGGGCCAAAGTAGAAGATTATATCTTTCTCTTCTTTAGATTTGAACATGAAATTCAAAAACTTCTCCTACATACAAGAATGATATTTTTCCTTGCATTTAGTGTTGATATTTGTAGGTCGGGTAGGTAATTCTGCACATGCCTAAGTGTCTAGGAACACATAAGTCACCCAAAATCGCTTTAGGGTACTTTATCAAGTATTTAGTTAGTTTTTTTTGTAATTTAACTTAAGTATAACTAGTAAAAGTGCATAATTAATTATGTTAGCTATCGAGATAAGGGAAATAAGGAAAATAAAAAGTATTTATTTTAGTGAATTACATATTAATCTCAAGTGAGGCAAGATCTACTCTCAGTTGTCAATAAATTTAGAGATTAGAGTTAGGAATTTAGCTCAATAAGGAATTAAAAAAGAAAGGCTAAGGAGAGGATAAAGACCCACCACATAGGGGATCACGATTTGAGTAAGGATCTCAGTAATTGAATGGAGGAGGAATTCCATTCAAGTGTGTAAGGTACACGGAAAATACAGGGGTTAAACGAGAAGATATAGATCAACCAAGGCTAGGGCTTGATTAATTGGATCCGGTTGATGGTGTTGGACCCGCCAACATTCAGGGTATCTCCTCGATATGAAGTTCCAACTAGACCTCACACCGTTTGGAGTAGGATTCCCAATAGTGGGGTGTTTAATGATATGCCTTGGATTGCAAAATGCATAGAGTGGTGTATGGTGTCATTGGTTAAAGCAAGTGTGTGACCTTGTCGAAATTCAATATGATGCATGAGAAATTCTAACAACAAAGGGGGGGGGGGGGAAGGAAGTGAGCTCCTTGGAAGCTTGTAATCATACACAAATTGAAAGGAACACATGAGCTGAAAATAAATCACAAAAAATAACAAGCAGAATAGTACACAAGTTAAAGGTGATGGATTAAAACATAAGCATCCATTCAACCAGATTCATACAAATGCAAACGAAATAGTTCATAAGCACATGCGTAAGTTAAACAACATACATCGCAAACATAACCAGAATAGTCCAACTACATTTACAATGTATGCATGAAGACACACCGACTGATTTTATTATAAGTGAAAGTTCCATTCATACATACAACATGACAAACCACTTTCCCCGATAGTGGAACGAGAATTCGAAAAAACCTGCTCCTCCCAAATAAATATACTCCCTCTACGCTACAGAGAAGCCAAGGCTGACACAAAACTCCCAAGCCTTCTCTAATCCTAAGCCTAGGCAAAGTTTGGCTCCCAAAATCCCTTTACAAGTTATGAGGATGTATTTATAACTAAGGGGGTGACTCTTGGCATGCCCCCTTGGTGACTCTTGGACTCCCCTCATGACTCCTCACATTCCATATGACTCTTCACATTCCATCATGGACACATGGAATTTCATTGATATAATAATTACAAATAATATCACAGTTTCCACTCGCACACATATAAGATAAAATAGGGTAGAGACCACTTGAAAACCTAACAAGACAAAATACTATGATGCTGGTGTTGGGGTGAACTCAAGCCGAGCATATTGGACTTGCCGTCTCTTGGTCACGTACTCATACCAAGCTTGGTATTGTGCTATGGCCTCCCCAAACCACGAGATAGTGTTAGGTTGGAAGCAAAATCTTGCTTCTAATGCATCCGGATACAATCTATTGGAATTGATCTTCACTTCTTCTTCAATTAGGTGAAACATCGTCTTAATCTAAAATGTACCACCAATGTAGGATGTAAAGTATGTCTGCTGATCTCCATTTCCTCCTGGGTGAAAATCTGTTCCAACTGCTTTAGGTAAAAATCAATCTCCTGCCAGACTTGTTGTTTGCGTTTAGCCTCGGTGAGTGTACCAATTGATGGGATTGGGTGGATTCTCACCATGAAATCGAAGCTACTGTATATCCATCCATATGCGGTCTATATTCTTCCAATGAACGAGGTGATTTGCTTGTTTTTCTGGATTAGACTCCAAACTCTAGATTCCCTAACTCTGCCTACAACTTCATCTTCTTTACCAATGTAAGCGACGTGACCTTGTATTGCATTGTCCACTCATGCACGACGGTGATGAAAGTCTGTATATTCCTAAGGATCATGACAAAAGTTCCGCTCTACAATAGAAATTCATTCAGGTATACGATTGCATTATGAACAATTACCAACTCCTCATAAAGATCCTACATAGTGTCTCCAAGTATCGTTGCTCTTATCTCCTCGTGGTAGACCTGTGTGGAAAATGCACTTTGTGCTGTTGTACAAATTTATTCATTCTATTTCCAAAGTTCCTGTATGTTATGCGCTAACTGCGTGTTCTCAGCCACCAAACAATGGGTGTTAGATCTAGATTCCCCTGCGAAAGCCCAACTGGCGTCAGTAATTGAATTTTTGTGTTGGAAAAGATCACTCTTTATCTCATGAATGCAGGTGATGCATGATCATCCAGGAAGTGCTTTCTTCATGCTTGTACAATATTATTCTGCATCTCATCAAATGATAGATTGTACACATCCATGAATGGATCATCATTAAGGGAACTACCTCCCCTTCCTCACTCGATGCTTGCTCTGCGGCTAGATGTGGTGGAGTCTGAACGCTAGCCTAAGGTGTGATGGGAATTAGGTCCACATATTCATTTGATGGCTCCAGTCCCAATTCCATGTTCGTGAGTTAAATCAACCGTTCAAGATCTTGAGCAAACTCCTGTTCCTACATCTATTCGCTCACTACTTCTGCCGCCAACTGATCCTGTACATGTTCTTCAACTTGAATAGGTGCCGTCTCTTCTACTGTAGAATATTTCCTTTCTTCCTCTTCTTTCTTATGTCTCTCCTCTTGTTCTCTTCTTCTAAGCTCCCGTTCTTCCTTCAACTCTTGTTCTTCCCTCTGTGCTCTCTGCACTACTTCTTCTACGCTTTGCTTCTCTCTCTCTTTCTCCGCTCTACTCTCTGCTACCTTTGTTCCCTCTTATCTTTGATATCAAAAGCTAATTTCTTAGTGTTACACCATTTTTTGGTCATCTAACCTATTATCATTAGATGGACCCAAGTACACCATGTAAGACCAGTTTTACCCTAAGTAAAACTGCTTTCACTATGTTAAAACAGGAAACCCCAAAAGGAAATATTAAACAAACCTATATTTGTTTGATTTTCCTCATGGAATAATTAATTAAACCATAATTTAATTATTATTCCAGTCATGTTTAACCCAAAATCAAAGAAATTAATTAGATAAACCTTTATTTATCTTATTATTTTCTAGGAATAATTATTTAAACCTTATTTAAATGATATTCCTTGTTAAATATGACCAAATCACCCACAAATAATTAAATAAATCACTATTTATTTAATTATCTTTCAACCACTTCCTTAAATAATTAAATAAATCATTATTTATTTGATTATCTTCTAACCGGTTCCTTAAAAAGATAAATAAATAATTTATTTATTTATTTTTGACAAATTAAGGGATTTGACCCAAGTCAAATACCTTTTCCCTCCAACAAATATAATAAATATTCCATAAAAAGTGGATCTAGATCTGGTTAACCCATGCACCAAGATCTAGAATGACCCAATATTTTGTTATAAATAGGAGGGTTTTCCTACCATTCTTCACCTTTTGTTGCCTATTAGATCACTCTGGATCTATACACTTGGTCACTCTTTTCTACCATTTGCTGTGTGAGCTCCCTTTGAGTTCTATTCTTTGTGTGGGTTTTCTACACCAACAAGAGAGAGAAATCTTAGATATGAAGTGCTGAGGACTTCCAAGAACCCATCCCACTGAGGAGAATTGGATACACCTTCTTGTTTTCCTCCCAGGTGCCCCATTAATATAAAAATTCTTTCAAAAATTGTTCTTGTCTTGTCTATTGGTATATGGAGCAAACCCTTATTTTTTCTGCTTAATGTCTTTCCATGCATAGATCTGGTTTTTGTAGCTCTTTTATGTCTAACTAACCGCAGATCTGAAGATATTGGCAGCCACTTTTGTTGTTAGGGCTATTAGTTATGCGTAGCTAAAGTGGTCCTTTTTCGTACACTTCGACAAAGGATTCATACTAACAAATGGCGACTCCACTGGGGATTTAAATTACGACCGTTGTCGTTTTTCATATTCCTGCATATCCAGCTACTTCAGACCCTAGGGCTTCTTTTCAGCTATTTATTTTTCCTATTTTTAGGTTGTTTTTCTCACATAAAACCCTAAAACATTAAAATTTCTAACTTCCGTGTGTTTCTGGCCCTATTGCGCAGGTAAGCGACACCAGCCGCAACTGAGACGGCAACTTTTCTGAAAATCTGCCGCCGAGACAACCGGAACGGGGGGTTGCACTTTTTGGCCCATAAACTGCGACCTGGACCTCCAGGTCGCACTTTTCTGCCCCTTTTCTGCGACCTGCACTGAAAACAGGTCAGAAACTGCGACCTGCCAGTTTTTCAGTGATTTTTCTGCAATTTTTCTGGGTTCTGCTGCAGCTTCTGTCAGGGTCTTCCAGCCTCTGTCTCAGCCCGCTTTGACTAAGTTCTGATCTGTTTTTACTCATCTAAGTGGGAACCTAGCCCCCTAGGGCTTTAGTACCCTCCACTTTTGGTGGAAGAGTTTTAGTTGTTTCAGCCGTCTGTTTTTCAGAGCTTCAACCTCCTTTTTTCCAGATCTGTTACCTCCCTTTCAGATCCTTTGAAATCAGCTCTTCTACCTCTCAAATCCCCTCCTGAAGATTTGTTTGGATCTACTTTTAGGGCCTCCACCTTGCCCCCTCCGTATTTTTCTGATTTCCTTCCTTTTTCCAGCCACCTTGCCTCTGTCTTTTGGCTGTGATCTGCACCTCTTTTCAGCAGCTTTATCCTTTAGATCCCTAACCCTTTTTACCTTAGATCTATTGGCCTCTTTTCCGTGTGTTTTTCCTAGATTTTTCCCTTTCTTTTCAGATTAGTTTTGAGAGACCCGCCTTCTTGGGTTAGATAGATGCACAAGTAGCTGTTATTTTTCTGTTATTTCAGCATTATATATTGTTCTCTGTAGGTTTATTTTCAGCTACGCAGCACACTTTTTTCTTGCTCTCAAAATGGAAAGGGTTTAAAAATTAAAATTAACGCACGCCACACACTGACCCTAAGCGAAGAAGCGCCTGGTTAACACTGCCTGGCAAAGACTCTAAAATCAATTGTCACTGCACCTTTTCTACCCTTGACCTCAATTGATTCTGTCCCTTTTTGCCCCTGTCGGTTTCCTTCTTCCTGTCGTCATTGCGCCCACAAGGCGCCTTTCCCGGAGACTTCTTGGCCTTCACCCTTAGTTTCCGGTCGATCGACCTGCTCCGACCCGCCGTCGTCGAGCCAGTCCTCCTCCGAGTCCGCACTCCGACTCCTCTCCTGATTCATCGGGTTCCCCTTCTCCTCCTGGTTCTCCCCGTACCACCATGTCTGGTCCAGGGCCTAACGCTAGCGGTTCTCCCGGCCCTAATGCCGACCCGACTACTAGCGGAACCGCCACAGGAACGACTCCGGCCACCCCATTGCTGCCGTACATTGCAGGCCTCAGCCTCCCCGATTTCAATCAGTTGATCAACGACCCTATCCGCCACGATGTTGGTTGGCCTGCCATGCCAACCAAGCTCCCTTCCGACATCCCTAAATTCGAAGGCCAAGCTGGAGAAGATCCAACCAATCATGTCCGATCTTTCCACATGTGGTGTTCCTCCAATTCCATTACCGATGACTCCATCCGTCTTCGTTTTTTCCAACGCACGCTTACCGATGAAGCTTCTAAATGGTATGTTGAACAAGCCACCTCTTCCCATACCACCTTTGCGACCCTTGCTCAGGCCTTTTTGTCCTACTTCCAGCTCCCTCTCCGATATGACAGTAGCACAAAGCTCTTGACTTCCTTCAAGCAATCCTCTTCAACCCGCCTTTCTGCCCATGTTCAGGAATGGCGAAGAAGACGGAGCTTGTGTCGAGCCCCTCCCTTCGAAGATCGGGTTTATATGGACTGGTTCCTTCGCACCCTTCCGGCTCCCATCGGCAAGGATGTCGCCTCCCATTTTCCTCAAACCAAAGAAGCCGCCCTCCAAATAGCCTTGAAATATGACCTGATCTACGCTCAATCTGGTTATGTTTATACCGTTCTTCCTGACCTCCCCAGGCCCGGTGGCGCTAACTCCCTGGGGGCATCTCATTCCGCCGAGGGTATCGTTGGAGCCCTTTCCCATCCGTACGCTCAACCTCCTCTGGGCTATGGTCTCCCTCGGGGAGGGGCCGGCTCCTCGACACTCTCCCCCCTCCACGAGCATGTATCCGGGGATACGGCATGCCTCCTCCTTTTTCCCCAACCTCCACCCTTTACCTCAATGTTGCCCAGCCTAACCACTACCTTTGCTCCACGGCTTCAGTGCGCCAGCTCCTCCGACATATGCGCTTCCATCTTCATCTCCCCTTGCCTCCTCCAAACCCGCAACAGCACTTACAGCCCCCTCTAGGGCAAGTATTTGCACAGCAGGGTGCGACTAATCCCCCTTCTTCTCAAAGAAGGCGGAGAGGCAACCCAAACCAATCTGCCCCTGGTACCCATGGACCCAATCCTAGTGTTGACCCTAACACTGCCAACCAGCAACAGGGCACTCAGCCCAAGCCGGACAGGCCGCTTCGCACTAATAAACCTTGTTCGTGTTGCGGTGTTTATGGTCATTACACCCACGATTGTCCCCTCTTACCCCAGATGCGGCAGATGTGGGAGTCTCAAGCCACATTGCGCGGACAACACGCCTCCCCTCATGCTCCTCCTAATGTGGCCACTACCCAACCAGCTGTTTTTACCGATCCTTTCCCTCAGCACGGATTCGTGGCTACCCAACGCGGCGGCCGGAGTAGCCACCCCTTCCCTTTCGGTTCCTCGGTTACCAGATCCTTATGATGCGCTCCGATTCGTCCCCTTTTGTCGACCTTCAACTTCAAACTCGGTCTCGCCAGTACCCCAAGCCTCCTGCTCAGTCTGCTCCCGAGCCTCCATCTTCAGGTTCTACAAAGCCTCTTTCGACACCCAGTGGCCCCTTACACATCCCTCAACCCAAAGTTGAGGTTCACCCAAAGATTCCAAAGGGTCCATTACGCCGAAATGCTGCTTCTGGTCGAGCCGCCCAATCGTACAGTATAGTAGATGATTTGGCACAATCCCCTGCCGCCATTTCCACCCTGGAACTCCTCCAGTCGTGCCCTTCCCAAAGGAAGGCTCTACTATCTGCCGTGGGCGCTGTTGATCCTGCTGATGACCAAATGATTTTTTTCGACGCCACTCAATCGGACCATCCTCCTCTTCCTCCTTTCGTCGCCTTCCAAATCCCAGTCAAAATCCGGAACGCCAATGTATCCCGGTGTATAATTGATGAGGGGGCATCCACCTGCGTGATGTCCGCTTCGGTTTGGAAGCAACTCGGATCCCCTGAGCTGGCCCCTTCCATGATCACCCTTCGAGCGTGGGACGGTCATGCCTCCCAGCCCATTGGCCTGTTTCGTAATTTTCCTATCACCCTCGCCGGTAAGACTGTTTGCGTTGATGTTGAAGTCATTGACGCCCCGCTAGATTACAACATTCTATTGGGGCGAAGCTACACCTATGCTATGTCTGTTGTCCCATCCGCGGTCTTTCGGAAGATGTCTTTCCCCCATAATGGAAAGATAGTCACCATTGACCAGTTGACATATCATGAGCCAAAATCTCAGACCTCCCCTGAGACAACCATCTCTTCTGTAGCCAACAAGCAAACCGTCGATTCCTTGACCAGTGTCTCCCCCGGCGTTTACAAAGATTCCTCCCTGCTTGGAACTTTCCTTAACCTTCCCCCTCCTCCTGTCACCGATCCCAGCTTATCGAATGTTTGCATGATGCAATCGTCTCAGGTTGCCCTTACGCGGCCTGCCTCGGCTAGTCAGCAACCTCCCCCTCGCCCTCCGCACCCCGCTTCTAGCCATTCATCTCAGCCATCCGGACCTCCTCCTTCTGGCCCTCCCCCTACAGCTGGTATCCCTGACCCCATTTATCCTCCTGGCTCGGTTCCCCCAGGCCTTAACCATCTCAGAGCCGTCCCTCCTGGTCATTACCCTGCTGGGTAGATACCTTTCCTCGCTCCCCCTCCCGGAGTATTTTCTGTCCCCGTCATGGCCACCCTCTCTCTCCCTAACCTGACCCTCGGTATACCCGTCTGGTACATTGACCCTCCAGCCGCTACCCCTCCCGGTCACCCCAAACCTTACCTTGCTTTGACACCGGTTCAACCGGTCCCCCTCACTTCCTCCGGGCCCCCAGCACCTCCACAGGACCCTACCCCTGTGGTTCCAGCCCCCGGAAAGAAGGCAAAGCTCGTAAGGGGGCAACCCATCAGGACCAGGCCTCCCCGACAACCCCTACCTCTCCACGACCGCCAAAACCCGCTATCCAATGCGCTTTGTGCGATATCGTCGGTCACACCACCCATATGTGTCCTGAATTTCCGCACCTCAAGATTCTGGTTAATGAGACGTTTCCTAACTCCGACATCCCCGAAGTCTACGTCACCATCCCGGACTCTATCCTGAAACTCAAAACTTTGCGCACAAACCACCCTTGTGCTTTGTGCGATTTCCACGGACATTACACCCACCTTTGTCCCCGCCTTGACGAGTATCGTTCCTCTTTGGATATGTACCGCCAATTCAAGGCCACTTCGATAGGACCAGAGGATCTTCCTACTCCCATTCACATTCCTCCTCCCATTATCGAGCCAACAGAGTCGTCAATCACCATTCTGTACCTGTCATCATCCTTGCGAGATAGTTCACCTACCCTTCAACCTGTAGATACTCTCGGCTCCCCAGCCGACCTTGGATCTGTTGATATTGCACATCTGAGCCCTTCTTCTCCTGATGACCCGTCACACATCACTACCTCCTCGGATAGCCCCTCTTCCTCCAGTCTTCCCATCTTCCAATCCGTTGAAGACATTATGGAAGCCATGACCAACCCAGACTTTCCATGGGACGATATGCACCATCGCGCATACTTCCTCCCACAACAGTCCCATGACCAATTTGCCGTAGAAACCAAAGACTTCATCCCCCATGCAATCGATTGGTTCAAAAACCCCATCCCTGCACCTGACGCTTTCGAAGAAGGAAACATGGCCAATATCTCTCCTACCATCAAAATCGACATTTCAGTCACCCCAGGTATCCAAGAATATATCACCTTGGGCGCTCAATGCACCCCGAAAGAAATCGAAGCTTACACCAAGCTTTTCAAAGAATTTCGCGATATTTTCGCCTGGTCCTATTCTGAAATGCCCAGACTCGATCCTGCCATTGTCGAACACCATATCGATACATGGCCTGACGCCAAACCAGTCCGTAAAAAGTTGAGACCCATTCATCCTTCCAGACGTGACGCTATCAAAGTCGAAATCGATAAGCTCAAGCAGGCTGGTTTCATTTACCCCATTGAATACACCACTTGGGTATCCAACCCAGTTCCCGTTCTCAAGAAACAAGGCACCATCCGTGTCTGCATGGAATTTCGCGACTTGAACCAAGCTTGTCCCAAAGACAACTTCCCCACACCGTTCATTGACCAAATCATTGACGAATGTGCGGGGCATGAGGTTCTATCCTTTATGGATGGTTTCTCCAGATACAACCAAATTACTATCCGTCGTGCCGATCAACTCAAAACAACGTTCATTAGTCCGTGGGGAACTTTTGCTTACCGGGTCATGCCTTTCGGCCTCAAAAACGCTGGCGCCACTTTTCAACGGGCCATGTATTATTGTTTCCATGACTTAGCTCACATTATCCTTGCTTATTTAGACGACCTCACTGCACGTTCTCAGCATCGGGCACAACACCTCCACGATCTGCGTACAATTTTCCTCCGATGTCGCAAGTATAATATCCGCCTTAACCCGTTGAAATGCGTCTTTTGCGTTCCCGCCGGCCGTCTCTTAGGCTTCATCGTGTCTAAGGATGGTATCACTCTTGACCCTTTGAAAGTTCAAGCCATTCTTGAACTTCCCATCCCACGTACCCTCCGCCAGCTCCAAAGTCTCCAAGGCAAAGCTAATTTTCTTCGACGGTTCGTCCCTGACTACGCCACCACTGCACATGGGTTCCTTAGACTCCTCCGATCTACTATCCCTTTCGTTTGGGATTCCTATGCTCACGAGTCTTTCGATGCCCTCAAGAAGGCTCTCACATCCGCTCCCTTGATCCGCCCTCCCGATTTTGATTGGGAATTCATCCTGTATATCTCCGCTTCCACCTATTCGGTCGCTGGAGTCCTTATCCAAGAAGATGACAATGGTCTCGAGCATGTGATCTACTACGTCAGTAAGAACCTTGTAGGGCCCCCTGTTTCCTACTCACCTGAAGAAAAATTAGCACTGGCTGTAGTGTTCTCAGTCCAAAAACTTCATCATTATATCCTCATGCGCTCCACCAAGGTTGTGACTAATTCCAACCCCTTGGCTTTCCTATTGAGTCGTCGTATCCTCACTGGGAAATATGCCCATTGGGTCGTTATTCTTCAAGAATTCGACCTCGAATTCGTCACACCAAAGAGTAAGAAAGGCTTAGCCCTCGCTGAGCTCATTTCTGAATTACCTACCGGAGCGCAAGACCCCCCAGTTAATGATGATTTTCCTGATGAACACTTATTTGCCATTACTACCGACGACCCATGGTATGGCGACATTCTTACTTACTTGCGAACCCAAAAGTTCGCCCTTCACCTTGATCTTGAGGCTCGCCGACGCATCCGACACCAAGCCCCCCGATACCTCCTTATCGGTGACGACCTCTATCGTCGTGGGGTTGATACCGTCCTTCGTTGTTGCCTCACACACGTTGAAGCTGAACAGGTCCTTAATGCCTGCCATAGCGGCGCTTGTGGTGGCCACCTCTCCGGCCTTGCTACTGCCCAGAAAGTCATACGCGCTGGGTATTTTTGGCCTTCTCTCTTTATTGATTGCATTGAGGCAGTCAAACACTGTCCCAATTGCCAACATTTCACCCCTAAGGCGCGAGCTCCCCCAACTCCCCTCCATCCGGTCATCTCAACCGGCCCCTTCTGTAAATGGGCCATAAACTTTATGGAGTGTCGCCCGCCATCCGCTGGTAACCACAAGTATATGATCGTGGCGGTCGACTATTTCACCAAATGGGACGAGGCCATGCCAACATTCAACAACACGGCAGCTACCGCGGCCCTCTTTTTCTTTAACCATGTTATAGCTCGATTCGGGGTTCCCAAACAACTGGTCTCTGACCATGGCAAACATTTTGAAGATGAGATATGGCGTGAGCTATCCTCACTGTTAGGTTTTGAGCACCAATATTCCTCCTCCTATTACCCCCAAGGTAATGGCCAAGTTGAAGCAGTCAAAAAAATCCTCAAAACTATGCTTCAACGAACGGTGAATAAGCACAAAACCAACTGGCATCTCATGCTCTTCCTTGCTTTGTGGGCCTATCGAACTTCTGTTAAAACCGCCACCGGGTTTACTCCTTTCCACCTGGTTTTTGGAGAGGAGGCAGTCTTACCGATCGAGTGTGAAATTCCTTCTCTACATCTGGCAGTCGAACTTCTCCCTGACACCCAACCTCTAGAACAACGACTTATCATGCTCGAGCGCGCTTCCGAAGACCGCCGTGTTGCCTTGCAAACCATGGAAGCGGCCAAAAAGCGCACCAAAGCTCAGTATGACCGAAAAGTCCAGCCTCGCACTTTTCACGAAGGCGACCTTGTTCTAGTATATGACCAGGCCCATGATGTCCTTGGTCATGGGAAGATTGACTCATTATGGCTAGGCCCTTACATCATTAGTAAGGATCTCGGTAAGGGGGCATACCTCTTAGAGGATTTCGAAGGCCACCCCCTTCCTAATCCTCGCAATGCACTCTATCTTAAGAAATATTACCCTTAGCATTTCCCTTCCAAAATGCATGTTTTATTTTCTTTTAGATAGCCCGCATCTGTTTTTTCATGTTTATGATTTTCTGCTTCACCCGGACCCATTTTGTCCAAGAAGGGCCACTCCACCTCCGCTTTAAATCGAATTTTCTCACTTACAAAACTCGTATCTGGGGCATCACTTCGCCCCCATACTTGTCCATGTTCGTGACGATTTTCGTCATGAGTTCCCACCTTGAACTCATGTTTTCATGGTCCCCCATTGGGCCTTTACTGTGTGGCAGCACTATTGCGTCGCATTTGTTTAGAGCATCCAAGTTGAGTCATCATTGCATCCATGGAGTCTATACCGCATCCCTTTGTACCCCACTATAGCCCTCCATCCTTCATTGCTTGGTCTCTCTCTTGTGTCGCACATTATGACCTTCAGTCCCACTGTCCCCTGTCCCATATGATATTTTGTCAGTCGCTGCCATGTCATTCATGCCCTTTATGCTCTAACAAGGGAAGTCGTCCATTCGCTACTCAGTCCTTTCCATTTCACTATCATCATTAGTGTCAGTTTGTCCGTCGCTCTACTGTTTTCTCTCGTGCCTTAGTTGGGGACATCTCACCCCCTCAACTATGGCGGACCTCCTTCTGTCGACATCAGCACTTTCATTCCAGAAGCCAGGTCTAGAGGGCGGTATACCTTGGTTCCAGTTTCCACTCTTGTTCGGTGCCTCAGATTAGGCCAAGGGATCTCTCATTTCCCTTTGACTTGATTGTTTCTCCAGCTCCTTTCAGCATGATCGAGATTCGTATACTTGATGGTCTAGCGATCCAGAAGCAGCCCTTGATGATTCCCGGGTGTGTGTGAGATGTATCAACCCTCATGAGGGGGTGGCCCTGCAGGTAGCCCCCCACATGCCCGGATGACCTCTTATTTGCAGCCTTCGATGCAGCTCCAGATATTTGATGATGTTGGCCGTAGTCACTTGCAGCGCCTCTTCGACTTGCATGTATCAGTCAGATTTTGTGAGCCCTTCCCCATTCACAGGGGGCATTTGGGTTGTATTTGTCTCTCATGTACTCAGATATTATTGTACAAGTCCTGGATGTTATTCCAGGCACAGCATGTATGTGGGATTCCTCATTGTATTTTTATCTGGCTCATGATTATGCCAGCTGTACTTTATGGTTCGGTCCCTTGTTTACTGGACACACTATTCTTTTGTACTTTGTCTCGGCGGGCATAGGTATGCCTCCCTCGCCGCCTTCAGCACAGGTACCCTCTCATAAAAAGAGACTTGTTGCACCTGCGAGTCTCGTCTCCTCAGGGTCTAGTCCTTCAGCACACTATCTACCTCATATTTCTCTCTCTGACATACCCTTTTTTGTTGTCTAGTGATTGTCTTCTTACAACGTACTTCGGTCATACGATTTGCTCCTGACACTCGCACGCTGGGGGGCAATCTGTTACACCATTTTTTGGTCATCTAACCTTTCATCATTAGATGGACCCAAGTACACCATGTAAGACCAGTTTTACCATAAGTAAAACCACTTTCACTATGTTAAAATAGGAAACCCCAAAAGGAAATATTAAACAAACCTATATTTGTTTGATTTTCCTCATGGAATAATTAATTAAACCATAATTTAATTATTATTCCCGGTCATGTTTAACCCAAAAACAAAGAAATTAATTAGATAAACCTTTATTTATCTTATTATTTTCTAGGAATAATTATTTAAATCTTATTTAGATAATATTCCTTGTTAAATATGACCAAATCACCCACAAATAATTAAATAAATCATTATTTATTTAATTATCTTTAAACCACTTCCTTAAATAATTAAATAAATCATTATTTATTTGATTATCTTCTAACCGCTTCCTTAAAAAGATAAATAAATCATTTATTTATTTATTTTTGACAAATCAAGGGATTTGACCCAAGTCAAATACCTTTTCCCTCAAACAAATATAATAAAATATTCCATAAAAGGTGGATCTAGATTTGGTTAACATTATTTTAATCATGCACCAAGATCTAGAATGACCCAATATTTTGTTATAAATAGGAGGGTTTTTTCTACCATTCTTCACCTTTTGTTGCCTATTAGATCACTCTGGATCTATACACTTGGTCACCATTTTCTGCCATTTGCTGTAAGAGCTCCCTTTGAGTTCCATTCTTTGTGTGGGTCTTCTACACCAACAAGAGAGAGAAATCTTAGATCTGAAGTGCTGAGGACTTCCATGAACCCATCCCACTGAGGAGAATTGGATACACCTTCTTGTTTTCCTCCCAGGTGCCCCATTAATATAAAAATTCTTTCAAAAATTGTTCTTGTCTTGTCTATTGGTATATGGAGCAAACCCTTACTTTTTCTGCTTAATGTCTTTCCATGCATAGATCTGGTTTTCTGCAGCTCTTTTATGTCTAACTAACCGCAGATCTGAAGATATTGGCAGTCATTTTTGTTGTTAGGGCTATTAGTTATGCGTAGCTAAAGTGGTCCTTTTTCGTACACTTCGACAAAGGATTCATACTAACACTTAGTGAGAGGATCTTCTTTCATTTTCCAGTTTTTCCCCCTTTTGTATTGTCTGTTACCTTCCTCTTTCCTTTGTCGCGCACCATACCACTGTCCGTTTCTCCTGCTGCTTTTGGAAACACTGCTGCCTGCGGAACAACTTGATAAGTCCCAGCCATATTGATCATCTCACGAGGTCGGGAGGAGTTATAAAATTTTTTCCATGGTTCCTCCTCCGACCACTGATACATCCCACTGGCCTAGTTGAAGTACTCTCTCGCACAATGTTCTTTGTAAATTCTGATCGGATCATACAAATTGTAACTCTTTGTGCCAAACTCAAATTTGACGATGCCTTTCCCTTCAAAATCTGTGACCTTGAGATTCTTTTTCTCGTATAATCCGACCTGCAAAGGAAGAGTTGGCCATGGTGCCTTCTTCATCCTATGTAGTGATGCTGACAATTCTGTGGAGAGGTGATAAGCTACCTCTTGCATGACTAGCTTTTCGGTGGCATATCTTGGTAAAATATGTGGTGGTTTTTGCCCGCTGAATACTCTGATCAATGTGCCATCCGGTAAGGTGAACCGATCAACGATATCTGATATCGCTTCCATGGCCGCTCGTGACATGCAAGGTGGGTTCTCTTGAAATATGAGCCTATAGAGCGGGACAATGAAGAGATCAATAAGCTGTTCCATGACTCCACGATGACTGCAATCCGAGAGTAGATTACAATATATATGTACGGTAATGTGTCTCGATGTCCATGTCTAGCTCATGCCAGGGAACTGGTTCTGCACACATATTGAATCTAGTAAGTATGTAGACATGCAAAAGAGTGCTTTCTCGCCCTTGGGTGGAATGCGAGCTATTGTCACATGGAATCTCATCTGATGAGCCAATAGGTATGAAAAATTGAACGGGTTCCGCTCGTTCACTACCTGGTTCAACAATATATTCAACCCCTCAGGAAAGGTCTCTATGTATGACTAGCCATAGATTCTACAAGTTAGAATGACGAAAAGCTGATAGGATTTCCTGAGTGCTCTTATCTTGTACATATGGGTGGCTTTCTATATAAAATTTGTTGGCTGATTCACTTAGCTTTTGATGATATCTCTCGTGTTCGTGTAGCTCTGAGTGGCATAGAACAACCATGTTCTTCACTGGCTCAGGAAGATGATACATCTGTTTGAATTCTACTGTTAGGAATGTAGCAAGCTTTTTCTTGCTGGTGTTGTTCAATGCCATGGTTTCTACATTGATGTTTGAGACAACCAAACTAATTACATCCACACATGGGAAGGCTGGATACCTGCATGCAACCTTGTAAATCCTTGACAACATGATGCTGAGATACAGCTACCGATACTCTAAGTCTTCCTGAAAGTCTTTTGTGAAGTCATCTTTGATCTACTGCCATGTCAGTTTTGATCCCCTTCTCTATGAATAGTTGAGTGTTCGAGTAATCTAGAAAGTTCACTAGTACTTGCTCAAATTATTCCCCAATAATTTTTTCAATGGTTTCCTTTGAGGAAACTTTATTTGATTCCATTGTGAAAGTGACTACTGGAGATATGCTCAGCAACTACTGTATCTATGGGATAGAAAAGACACCAACGATAAGAAAATGCCACCTATAAGGAAAACAACTTTCAGGACATGTTCATACAACACACCGGGAAAATGAAAGGAAGGATTGCATAATTTTTTGATGGGAAGAGGGTTTGAATGGTTGGGGAAACTATGCACTACGCATATCCAATAGTCAGTGTCAAAGATTATGGCTTGAGACTGTGCAATGTGTAGTTCAACTTATGCAGTGAGCAGGGAGAGTCTACGCATTGCAGAGTCTTAGTGGCCAAGGATGATGGATGAGGCATGGCACTGCGCAATGCGCAATGAGGCCATCCAATACTGCGCATTGCATATTTCCAGAGGCCAATATTGAATCTTGAGCTTCCATATTGCACAATGCCAAGCTGAGAAAAGTGGATTCCGACTAAGGGAAAGGCATATCTACCTAAGGGAGGTGTCAAAAATAAGAAAATATCAAAGTTGGTGAAGGAATGAGTGAAAATATGACTAAGTGTTGATGAAACAAGACAAAAAAAGTCCAAAAAATGAACAAACAAGAAGTGAACAAGATCGACGAGGAGAGTTGCTGCAACGACGACCATCAATCCAAAAATGCAGAAACCGATGTGACACTTATGAAAGGAAAACACAAAATTAAAACAACACTTATACAAGATAAATCATTTTAAAACACCAACATGCATACAAAGAAAAAAACAAAACAACACTCATGCAAGCCAAGCAAAAAAAATCGACAAAAAAAGAGACTAAAAGCAATAGATGAAAAAATCACCTAGAAAAGCGATGACGATCGTGCCAAAGGTTCCTTGATCTCCTCAGGAATGCTAGAGCTCCAAGATTGAATGTTAGAATGAGCTCTAGGGGCGTCAATTAAATATATTTTATAAATTAGGGTTTATGATGTGCATGCCACAAATCAAGGGAAAAATGAAACTTGGCAGCAGTTTCCAAAAAAAACAAGTGTGTCTCCTTCGAGTTACTAAAAACAGATCCCTAGATTTTAGAAATGATTTTTCACCTTTCTTCTTTTCTATGTTTTCCAGGAAAAATTTCCATTCACCTCACCAGGAAGGATTACACAGTTCCTAGGAATTGACAGCTCCCAGCTTAGTGCACTGCACAATTTCTGAGCTCAGTGAGTGATTGTGTAGTTTCTAGGCTTAGTGCTGGGATTATTTTCATGACTGCGGAGTTCCCAAGCTCAAGTCTGAGCTTCTAGTCATGACTGCACAATTTTGATCATCAAAGACATGAATGGCTTCATGAATTGTGTAGTTTTTGGAGGCAAGCCTAAAACTCTGTGCAAGATTTAGACAGGGGTTCATCTTGTGACTTAGAAATATTTATAAGTGGAAAATCAAGTAAAGACAAGCAAAAATGAAAGATAAACATTAGTCAAAGCATAGATCCCTGATAGTAGTGTAAGGTAAGCTCCTGTGAAGGGAATTTAGTCTCCAAAATCTAAGCAATGGAAATTTTTTGGAGGTTGTTTAGTTTTTTTTTGTAATTTAGCTTAAGTCTAACTAATAAAAGCACATAATTAATTATGTTAGCTATTGAGCTGAAGAAACTAAGGAAAATAAAAATGATTTATTTTAGTGAATTACATATTAATATCAAGTGAGGTGAGATCTACTCTTAGTTGTAAATCACTTTAGAGATTAGAGTTATGGATTTAGCTCAATAAGGAATTAAAAAGCAAGGCTAAGGAGAGAAGAAAGACCCACCACATAGAGATGTTGTGTAGGAAATCATTTATGCGGAAAAAAATGATCCCTCTAGTCCTATCAGAGGATATATAAACTATAAAAGACAACTACATGTAATCTTTCCTAATTCATACTAGAAAATGCAAAGGAGGATAGATCTCCTATCTCACTATGATGCTAATACCCTTGATGTCAACCTTGAATCTTTGGCTTCCAAGCTCACGATATCCTCTTCACTAGTGTAGATGAGTGTCTACAAGAGATATCAAGTGTAGACAACAAAACTATGCAAAGAATAACATTCTCTAATGAAAATTATGGAAGAGATCAAGGAGCATTATAGTAAATGAACAATAATTGACACATTTATGGAAATAAAACATATATTGTATTATTAATAGATGGAAAAGGGAGCATTGCAACCAATGAAGCGTTGATGTTAGAATCTTCCTTCAATTGAGATTCCAAGTCCAAGCTTAAGCCTTCAAACACCTTTCTCCTTTGCAAATGGGTAGCAATTGGGCATGATTGGGCCAAACCAGCTAGCTAACTCTCTAATGACCAACCTCACAACCCATTAGTGGATAGTGGGAAATTGATCTATAGGGAAGGAGAGGGATTTGAGGATCCACGAAAAGAGGGAGGAGTTCCACATCTCAGGGAGATATCCATGGAAGGAGGATCTATGGCCAAGAATGGGAGGTGTCGTTCCAATATTCAACTACTTGAAACCATGTCTTGAGCCTTCTAGTAAGAGAAGATTTTCCTCCATTTTGGGAAAAAATGCCTGAAGAGGACCAATGCAGATTTGCCTTCTAAAACTCGTGTTGGCAACGTGATTCATGTAAAATTCCCCAAGTTATTAGTGTGGGAAACTAGCATGAAAATCACGTTGGGATTGCCAATAAGGGATTTTGACAAGTTCTCTAGAATTATTTCAAGGCAAGTTTTCTTCCACTTCTTCAGGGATGTTCTTCCGATCTCCAGAAACATGTGTAATGGTGAATACATTATTTGCGACAAATTTCATCACTTTGTGAAACTTGTGGAATCGATGACACAAAGTGCGACACTTCAGGATATGAGACTGGGAGTGTGAAAAAATATTGTATAACAAATGCCCCCTAAAGCATGAAGTCAAAACAAGAAGTGATGGCTGAAATTATTTACAAGAAAAGGCAATGACTTAGAGAACCACTGTCAAGAGTCCTGCAAATCAAACGTAATACAATATATCTGACATCTCTGATGTAGGTATGATTAAAGTGTAAGAATATAACAATACATGGATCCACAACATGGACACAACCATCCAAATAGAAAGGATCATGTTTACAATCATGAATACATGGATCCATGGCATGGATGCAACCATTCGACTAGAAAGGATCATATATCAAATCACAAATACATAATAAATCCACACAACCTGGATTTATCAAACGAAACCAAGGGTATTCATATCTGTCTCGATCCAACCAAAGTGCGAATCTCACCATGCGTATGAATGGGTTGAATTATAACATGGTAGAAACCACCTGATTACTGGTCAATGATGTGAACAATGAAGTTGAAGTCGAACACTCGAAAAATCATTTGATCGAAGGCCAGTGATGTGAACCTATTGTCGAATGTGAAGAACCTTCCATTGAGGCATGCAAGCTCCAAGGTACCGAAAGGGAGTTCCTAGACCATCTTCCTGGATAATGAGTTGGAGTCGATGGGAAGTGATCTATTGAAGGAGGCCCATAATTTTTCCCACATCATCGACATGAAACATAGGATTTTCCAAAGTTGGAAAGAGTGATTTAGGATTGAAGTAGAGAAAGTAAAAAAATATATAATTGGTTTGAACTTGCAGGTGGGACTTCTCTTGAACATGTTAGTGACACGACTTCGAAATTTGGCAGCATTTGACTCAAAATAGGATCAGAGGTCATGGTGACAATAGGATATAATCAAATGAGAGGCAAATAGATTTCCCAAACCCAAGAAGACAAGTGACAAAGTGAGGATGTCCCAAACCTAACACACAATACATATAAGTGTCATGTTCAAGAGCGACATACTTCCTTTTAGACAAAAAATAGGATATATGTGTCCTTCCATTCCCCCCCCACTATTTCTAGTGAGTACCTCTTTATTTTAAATCTCAAGCTTTAAGAGGATACCATATGCTTGTTGTATAAGTTCATCCTTCGGATGAATCCATCCTAGTATTTTTAATGAGCCCTAGGAAGGAGAAGCTCGGTCTCGTCATGGTGACAAGTCCTTCATTGTTTTATTCTTACGAGTCTGACGGAGGGGTAACTCGAAATATTTTTCATGTTTAGAGAGTTTGAAAAAGAGGAAAATGAAAAATCCCAATATCTATTTTCGTAGATAGTGTCTCAAATCCGAAAAGGTAGAAAACAATATTCAGGAGAGCCTCTTAACCATGCTTGACTAAGGTATTCCTTTTTCATAACTAGTCTATCTCATTCCATAAAAGGGTTAAAATTATACTGATTAGATGTATTTTCATTTACTTTTACAAGCTCGAAAGGACAAGTGCTAAGAAATATTTTCATATTTGGGAGTTTGAAAAGAGTTGAAAAAGGACTCCTCCTGGAGGAACGAGTGGTATAAAGGGAAAATACTAGTTCCGATCATGATGGAATTGCTCAAAACACGCAAAGGTCAAGAGGCTGGCTAACGAGACCACTCATTGCAGCGGTTCCCTAGGCAAGGGTAAAAAAACCAGGTGAGAGTGTATGATCGGCCAAGTAGATGGTGATGATGGAATGAGAAAACCAAGGCTCATGTGGAAGAAGATGTAGATAAAAGGGAAATCATGGGAGGTGTATATGAATGGTTTAATTTTTTACACAAGTTTGAAACATGGGAAACTATGCTTGAAAACCCTTGAATATGGTTTCATTTTTACACAAGCTTCAAACGAAGGAAAAACTATGCTTGAGAGTGGTTTCATTTTTACACAAGCTTGAAACAGAGACAAACAATGCTTGGAATAATTTTGCATGCCCCCAAAATAATTACTCTATTCGAGGTACATGCTCCCCAAGGTTCATTTCATTAACCTAAGTAGAATACTAGTTACTAACAGGTGGATGGAATGAAGGTTAATTTACAAGATCAAATGGAAGACTTCACTGGAATTTACGAGATCTAATCAAAAACTCGAATTATAAGGGGATTTGTTTCATTTTTTAATGAGCTTAACACATGAAAATAACTATGCTCATAAGAACTTGTTTTATTTTTTAACGAGCTTGAAACAGGAAAATAACCATGCTCATAGGGACCTATTTCATTTTTTAACGAGGTTGACATAGTAAAAGAACTATCCTCATAGGAACTTGTTTCATTTTTTTAAGGAGGTTGACACAATAAAAAAACTATCCTCAGAACACCTTGTTTTATTTTTTAACGAGGTTGACACAGTAAAAGATTATTCTCATGACACCTTGTTTCATTTTTTAACGAGTTTAACACAAGAAAAAGAACTATGCTCCGACACCTTGTTTCATTTTTTAAGGAGATTAACAAAAGACAAGGAACTCTGCTCCGACACCTTGTTTCATTTTTTAACGAGCTTGACACAAGAAAAGGAATTTTGATCCAGACACCTTGTTTCATTTTTGAAGGAGCTTGACACAAGACAAGGAACTATGATTTGGACACGTTCTTTCATTTTTTAAGGAGCTTTACACAAGACAAGGAACTTTTCTTAGACACCTTGTTTCATTTTTTAACGAGCTTCACACAAGAAAAGGAACTTTTCTCCAGACACCTTGTTTCTTTTTTTAAGGAGCTTGACACAAGACAAGGAACTCTGCTCCGACACTTTGTTTCTTTTTTTAACAAGTTTGATATAAGACAAGGAACTATGCTCCAGATTCCTTATTTCATTTTTTAACGAGCTTGACACAAGACAAGGAACTATACTTCGAAACTTTGTTTCATTTTTTAACGAGCTTAACACATGACAAGGAACCATGCTCCAGATTCCTTGTTTCATTTTTTAACGAGCTTGACACAAGATAAGGAAATTTTCTCCAACACATTGTTTCATTTTTTAACGATCTTGATACAAGATAAGGAACTATGCTCTATATTCCTTGTTTCATTTTTTAACAAGCTTGACACAAGACAAGGAACTATGCTATGACACCTTGCTTCATTTTTTAAGGAGCTTGAAACAAGACAAGGAATTCTGCTCCAGGGACCTTGATCATGGCCCATAAGAGGTCATGGATTCTAAGAGGTTCTCATTAGATGGGATCACAACACTCTGGAAAAGATACATATCAAGGGATCTAATTAAAAGATCAAGATCTAATGCCCCCAATACATGATGCACTATATCATTGACTAGATCATAAGTAGACACGAGCATAGAACATGTTGCCAAATAATTAACCTGTGGTGGGGAAGATACCACTTACACATAAAGACCATTTAGGGATGTTGGTTGATTGGGAGTCGAATTAGGACCAATGAATGAAAGCTGGTCAATGGTCACAATTATTCCTTCATGGGGAAACACATCACTCGAAAGAGAGAAGAGAGAAGAGATCCCATGACATAAAAATAGTCGTGCCCAAGGAGTAAATTAAAATCCAAAGGGCCTTGGACAACAACCACATCAATATAGATGATTTTTACTCCTAAAGTAATAGGCAACTTAGGAAGGATCCCTAAAGGTTGACTAGTTCCTCTGTTAGAAGCCAACATATTTTGGGAAACGAACACAAGATGTGGAGAAACTAAAGCTTTCCAAGTAGTTGAGGACAAAATAATAATATATGCACCTTCATCTATTGTTGTGCTAGGTATGACCACATTATAAGCCTGTAATGTGATATGAAACGAAATGTAAGAAGGAAGACGATATTGAGTCAGTCGACTACAATAGAAATAAGTGGCTATATTACTTGGAGGGGGTTCTATGGGACTGGGAGGACTACCCCCTTGTGTTATGGGAATAGGATGATCACCCTCGTGTACCTTGGGAACAAGAGGATTTCCCTCTAGTTCATTCAAATATAAAGAAACAAGAAGAACCTGAACAGTATGAATTTCACTCTCTACGGGAAAGGTAAAATCAAATGAAGGTGTAATCGAGTTAGCCATATTCTGAACCAATGGTTGGTCGGGAACGAGCTCATGGTATTCACTTTAAGAGAGAGTGGGATTTACTAGAGTTGAATCTTGGTCAATCACTTCATCAACTAGTGGAGGATCAGGGGAAAATTTTCGATAACTAGTTGGAAAACGAGGTTGAGAATCCTTAAGATTTTCCAACACTTTTGAGGCTTCATCCATATAAGTACAAAGGTGAATATTACGATTCCCTTCACATAACCTACATGGAAATTTAATTTACCCTTTTTCCCATGGACCTTACGGCTAGTTGAGTGTTTATCACCAACATGATCTCCATAGGTCGATGACAAACATCGATTTGATCCTGTCGACCACACTGCTAATACCTTGGGAATACCATGACAATCTCTAAGAAGGTGGCACCCTTACATAACCTGCAAGGGAATTTAACTTTTTGGGGCTGATTATAAGGTTTTTGAACATTAGTTGCATCCGTGGCAATGGTTTCTTGGTTGGCCCCTTGCTTATTTTTCTTCTTCTTCTTCATCCTATTCTTATTCTTCTTAGCTTCTTGGTTATTAAAATCAAGACTTTCACCAGGTTGAGAGGAAGAATGGGAGGAAGAAACAACAAGTGGAGAAGGAAAAAGGTCAAATTTATGATGAACATGAGGTTGATGTTGCTTAGGTGTAGGAGAACTTGGTTGAGAAGCATTTTGGACATTCCTAACCATAGGGGTCGAAAATAACCAAACTGGCAAACCAATGGTTAAATCGGGAAGGGACAATGTTGCCATATAAGGAGCACCAATATTTCCAAAAGGAGGAAAAGGAACAGGATTCCCGTCAGAGGGGTTTCCTTGATTGGTAGACTTGGGAAAATGTTCTATTAGTATCAACCTAAGATATACAAAGGAGGTGTTCCACGAAGAGGATGTTATTCCACGGTTAATTAATTTTAGAAATTAACAACAAATAAATAAAAAAAGGGTAACTAGGAATAAAGGTTTACCAAGCAACCGTGAATTGCGATGTACACCTTAGCGAACCAAGGACTTAACGTATGCCAACGGATATCCCCAAATTTGTGTTCGATGTATCATGGTATACAAGGCGATATACTCGGTTACCTATGGATGGATATAAATATACAGGGACTCCCAAAATATACTCGATGGTACATGGGAGTGTAGTCCATAGTAGTGCTATCTAATGCATAACCGTTCGATGAAAGTGTTTCCATATACTTTTCATGCATGGAGCACCATCTGATATACCCGAAGGTGCGTGGAGAATGATCCTATACACGTCCATACATGGAATGAGATTTCACCCTCGGGATGCAACGCTGGCAAACAACAACAACTCCTATGTTTAACAACGCCGGAACACATCTCTAGCCTAGACCTCTAAATGTTTGTGTTAATATTCCAAATGCTCCTTAGGTTAATTGAGATGAATTTAAAATTGATATTGAATTTTTTTTCAGTTTCAAGGCTCAAAAATTCGATGTCACCTGAACACACCTACGGTGCAACCAATATGAAAGAAAAACTCTTTTCATTTTCAATGAAAGCTATCTAGTGTAGGTAAGAAGTGAAAACATTGATGCAATAATCAAATATACAACAACAAGAACTTATTAATTAGATCTTTCAATTTCACTATTCCAATTCAATTCAAAAAATTAAAAAACGACAAACCATGCAATGTAATTTATCCATGACTCCTCTGAAAATTATGCAAATGTAATCTTACGCACAATTTCCTTTCCCGCTGTGAAAATGAGAATTCTAACTATGCAAATGTAATCTATGCTCGGAGAATTCTCCGAATCTAACACAAGAGGATCCAATAAAATCAAACGTAATTTGAAATTTCATGTATAGAGGACTCAAACTAAAATTGGGTGAAAATTCCAAAAATCAAAAGAGATGTCACTCAAAGGTGATTAAAACTCATACACAATTCAAAAACATGCAATTTCACACTAGGTAATTCCAAATTTCACAAACAAAACCGTAGACACAAATGAAAAATTTTTATGCCAAAAAAGTAGGAGAAAAATTTAGAGATCAAGACATTCTAGATTCTTTGACAAAAACCCTAAAAAATATTTAAAAAATCAATATTTTTGGACCAAAGTGGGAATACAGGGTCTTAATTGCGAGTGTATTTAGCAAAATCCGCATTGATAGTGCTATGTTTTTAAGAGAAAATGTGTTGGGCGAGAAAAAATTAGGAAAATATAAAAAAAATTGAAAAGAGATATAGAATTGACACTCTAAACAATACACCACTCAGAAAGCAGATCCATAATCAATTAAAGTTATGAATTACTAGGAGGTTGGCCAAAATTAGCAAAAGAGACCCCAAAAAAAAAGGGTTTAAAGGGTTATGTGCTCCCCAATGGAGTCCTCATTTTTTGTGTGCAGGGAATCCTTTCTGCGGACAAAAAATATCCCTCTAGTCTTATGGGATGATCTAGAAACTACAGAAGACAACTTGCAATCTTTTGTAATTCATACTAGAAAATTCAAAGGAAGATAGATCTCCTACCTCACTCTGATGATAATACCCTTGATATCTACCGTGACTCTTTGGCTTCCAAGCTCATGATCTCCTCTTCGTTGGTGTATATGAGTGCCTACAAGAAAGATCAAGTGGAGACAACAAAACCATGCAAAGCATAACATTCTCTATGTAGAAATTAGCTGAATAAATCACTTATTCACTGAAGATTAACCTGGTCATATATCAATTTCGAATTGCATACATAACACATAACCTTCTTCTACAATTAATTGTCACATGCGGAAATAACAGAAGCAATCTCACATCAAATCAATCACACATTAACTCAATATGTATGGGGAAAGCCTATAGCTGAAAACCCCGCAGCTATTGTGTATATTATAATGGAGAAATCAAGTAACCAAACAAGTACAATACTCCTCACAAGTACTCAGTACTCTTTCATGAAGTTACTCACAATCTGACTCAGTTTTGAACAAGTCTGAGGTTCAAAACTCCCCGCCAATTGCCTTGCCTCTATTGCGCAATCATGGCCTGTATATGAAGAGGTTCAAGGTTCGAATCCCCTTCCCTTGATTGCGTAATTGTCATGGACAATTCCTCCAAGTGTAATGCAAATCTCATGCAAAACAAATCTACCAATTGATAGCTTTACTCACCCTTTCATCTACCTCTTCCACTGGTCTCCACTGAACTGATCATGCACTGTAGTGAACTGAAGTGTTCTTGAGTTGACTAATGAGTTAATATTTAGTAAATTAAATATTATTTAATTTACTCCACTCATATCTAGATGATTAGTTAGTTAACTAATCCCAACTAGTTCAACTAAAACAAACAGAACACAACTCCACTACTTGTCCCGTTAACTCCTCCAAAACTCCTGCCACTGAAGTCTAACTGAAGCCAACCATGCAAGATGCCATCAAACCCTAGGAAACACGTGATTCCTTGTGTCAGTTGCATGAGCCACCTCCATGACTCAAACTGAAGTGCGCCAAGAGAGTAAACTGCTGTTTATAGTCAAAATATTATTAAGGGTAAATAATATTTGACTTCCATATTTTTAGGAGATCGGTCTAAAAATAGCCTGGGTCCTAAAAATTAGGGTCTCATCTATTTTTACCGACATGTCGCATACTCCAAGAATCTCCAAGTAGAATTCCCAAATTATGCTCCGTATGTCTAAAAATAGACATAGTCTAAAAAGAGACTTTGCGCCAGAATTTGCCTGCGGGCCCACTTAGTGAAGGCGACTTCATTTCACTAAGCTCCATCATCTTGCTGCATTCTCAACACTCCCTCTCAGCAAGATATGGATTATCTTCAATCCCTATCCTGCCTCTGTGGAATTCGAACTTATAGAGCCAAACGCCCAAATCGGGATATGAAACACCATCACGGTCTCAGGTAGAACATATAAAGCATCTGCAGTCACCAAAACACGAACACAATCTCGTGTGATGGTACGATGTCGATATGTTTAGGACAATATCATGAAAAGCCGTTAATGAGAGCTTGATGCGGCTGCAGTTTATCATGATCAGATCCTTTGTAGGCTCCACGTGCAGCTGAACAAGCACAACGAGATCTTCACCTCATCCAAATAGCCTCACATGCGACCAAACTCGCGCCGCGCATGACCTCTAGCCGGCTGAGTGCCACGGATCTGCGCTTCTCGCATGCGAAGCTAGCTGTCGACCCAATCTTTGAAAACTCCTCCCGAAGTGCTCTTCGTGTTGGAGCTCCACCTTCATCGACTCGTGAAACAGAAAGCCACTCCTCCTCTGTCGCCACTTAGACCATCAGATGTTCCTCGATGGCGCAGCCACATGCTTGCACGCCTTCCAAAAGAGCTTGGTAGGCTTAACCATAGCTTGCGAAAGCTGGTTAACTGCATAGCATATATCGGGTCGAGTATTGACCAGATACATCAACGACCCCACCAACTGTCGATAGACAGTGGCATCCACTACCTCCTCAGAAGTAGCATCTCCCTTCCTCCAACCTCCAGGAAGAGGGGTATCAACAGGCTTGCAGCCTTGCATGTTGAACCTCTCCAGAATCTCCCGGGCATACTTGCCCTGAGAAACAAACAGTCCTCCACTGCGCTGCCAAATCTCCAATCCCAGGAAATAATGAAGGATGCCCAGTTCCTTCATCTCAAACTCTCGTGCAAGATCCTCCTTGCATGAAAGTATCAACTGCTCGTCGCCAGTCAAAATCAGATCATCTACATACAGTACGATGATCAACAGCTTCCCCTCCACCACAATCTGGTACAGGTTTGGATTCGCCTCACTCTTGGAGAATCCAAGCCCGGTGAAGTAGCTGTCTATCCGAGTGTACCAAGCACGAGGTGCTTGCTTCAGCCCGTACAGTTCTCTCTTGAGTCGGCACACATGCGACTCACTGCTGAAGATCTCAAAACCTTCAGGCTGCTCTATGTACACCTCTTCCTCAATAACTCCATTGAGGAACGCAGTCTTCACATCCATCTGATGAATGTGCCACCCCATCTGCGCTGAGAGGGCAAGGATCGTCCGTATGGAAGAGTACCTTGCGACAGGTGCAAAAGTCTCCTCATAGTCAATCCCCTCGATCTGTGAGAAGCCACGGGCGACAAATCTCGCCTTGTGCTTCTCCACACTCCCGTCAGCCGCCTGCTTCACCTTGTAGATCCATCGCGAACCTACAACTGATTTCCCAACCGGTCTTGGGACAATCTCCCATGCACTGTTCCTGATGATCGAATCATATTCTTCGATCATGGCATCACCCCATGCGGGTTCCTCCACGGCTTCCTCAAAAGAGGATGGCTCTGTCACAACACATTGACTCATAAGAGCCATGTATCCAGTGTACCGATCCGGTGACTGTCTCTGTCTGCGCTGTGCTGTAGGTGGTCCTACAACCTTCTCTGCATCCCGAGCCAGTCGCTCAGCTTCTGTAGTGCGCATGCGCCCTCTGATGGTTGGCGCTGCATGGGTGGTTTCTTCCACCTCTTGAACCTCCTCTTGTGGCTGATCCACATCAGGAAGCTCCTCCTTAGGAACTAACAACTCCTCATCTGCATGCAAGTGTAGCTCCCTCTCAAGCGAACACTGCATGGCTTTCTCCTCTTGAAATTTTATATCCCGTCGCACAACAGTCTTGCGACTGTCTGGCACATACACCCGATAGTTGTGAGGTGTATCAGTGTACCCCACAAATATTCCAACTTCAGCAGTTGGATCCAGCTTCCTTCTTGCATCCTTCGTCACATGCATGTAGACAGGAGATCCGAAAATCCGCAAATGGGAAATATCGGGCCTCTTGCCAGAATAAGCCTCCTCTGGTGTACTCATGCCAAGAACCTTGTGAGGACAACGGTTCTGCACATACACTGCTGTATTGCATGCCTCAGCCCACAAGTGAAGGGGTAGGCCCCGATCATGCAACATCGCCCGTGCAGCACCCACGATCGTTCTGTTCTTCCGCTCAGCCACCCCGTTCTGCTGTGGGTTATGGGGTGCGATGAGCTCTCTCTGAATCCCTTCTGCGCTGCAGAACTCCTTGAATTCAGCCGAGATGAATTCACCACAGTTATCACTCCTTAGAGCAATCACCTTCTTCCCCGACTCCTTCTCGACCAGTGCTTTAAACTCACAGAACTTCGCGAATGTATCGCTCTTCTTCGACATGAAGAAGATCAAGCACTTTCGAGAGAAATCATCAACAAAGATCACATAATACTTGTGCTTTGCTGTCGAAGCAACTGAGAAAGGACCACACACGTCTGTGTGAACTCTCTCAAGGATCGTCGTGGCGCGGCTATCCTTCTCGTGAAAGGTGGCTTTCACATACTTCCCTAAAGTACACCCCTTGCACTGATCTGACTGCGCAAGGGTGCCCTTAGGAAGTCCAGTAGAAATCTGCTGCAGAATATTCAAGGCTCCATGGTGAAGATGGCCCAATCTCCTGTGCCATAGTTCGCCCTCATCATCCCGGCTCACCACATCTCCAGCCTTGCATGCCATAGTTGCGCAGTCATCTACCTGCAACTGATAAAGGTTCTGAGTTCGAACCCCTATCTTCCGGGTCTCTCCTGTAGTCTTACTGCGCAGGAAGGCTTTCCCTTCGCTGAAGACCACATCATAACCCTTATCCTCCAACATCGCTACTGAAATCAGGTTCTTCTTCAATCCAGGTACATGCATGACATCCTTTAAGACAAAGGGTTTACCAGACTCCCTCTGAAAGGATACGGTACCGATACCAGTCGCACTGTATCTACCGTCATCGCCCATCTCGATGTGCATACCCAAATCCTTGTCCTCGAGATCTGAGAACAACTCCCGATCTCCCGTCATATGAAATGACGCACCGCTGTCCAAGAACCACACCGATCCCATCACACTTGAAACCAAGCATGCAATCAGTGAAAAGTCAAGCTCGAACTGTGAAGCCAAAGCTTCTCCATCTGCAGATCTTCCGGCTTGCTTGTTCTTCTTCTTCTTTGGACAATTGGTAGCATAATGTCCGTGATCATGGCAGTGAAAACACTTCACTTTCGCCATATCCTGATTCTTTCCCTTTGCACCAGAATGAGAGGTTTTCTTACCCTTCCCTTCTTTGCTTTGGCAACCAAAGCGCAGTTTTCTTCATCAGCTCCCTTTGATGAAGATCCATCTCGAGTAGTCCTCCTTATCTCCTCCTGCATGAGATCCGCCCAAAGGCGCTCCCATCCCGGCAGCTTCTCCCGACCATTGACACTATCTTGATATGAGTGCCAAGCCTTCGGAAGACCAAGGAGAGCAAGGTCGACCATGTCCTCGTCTTCGACAGTCACCCCCACACTTCCCAGCTCATCTCTGCACTGAGTGAACTTCGTGAGGTATTTGGCGATACTATCGCCCTTCTCCATCTTGATGTTCCTGAGCTTATCTTTGAGCGCCAGCTTCCTTTGGTCGCTCTTACTCTGGAATAGATCCGTCAAAGCTTTCCACATTAAATATGGAGTAACCTTTCCATGCAGGCTGGATACAATATGATCCTTGACGCCCTCCAACAGGATCCTTCGACATTTCGCGATCTTCTTTTGCCATGCATCGACCAGAGCTGCATCAGTGGGCTTTGGGACATCCGCATCCACGAACTCCTTCGGACCATTATCTTCCAACACTGCTTCCATTCGATCTTTCCATGCAATATAGTTCGAACTGCCTTCAAGAGCATATTCGAGTCGCAAACCATTGAAAGAAGACATCTTTCAACACCGGCACCAAGAAGAACAACCTTCTGCAAAATCCGAATTCCAAACTCCAAGCTCTATCGCTTCCGATCTACACTTGAAAACAAATTATTTCCAAATCAGAGATTGACTGCAAGGGCATTCACCAGATCTTTCACCTTACAAAGAAGGATGAATATTCCGGAGGCTACCTGGCCCGCATGCAGACTCTGTCCGAGGAAATAAGTTTGCAATCACCGTAATAGATCTCGACAATTAATCTCGCTCTGATACCATGTAGAAATTAGCTGAATAAATCACTTATTCACTGAAGATTAACCTGGTCATATATCAATTTCGAAATTGATATATGACCAGGTTAATCTTCAGTGAATAAGTGATTTATTCAGCTAATTTCTACACTCTAATGCAAATTATGTAACAGATCAAGGAGAATTACAAAAAATGAATAATAATTGACATATTTATGGAAAAAAACATATATTGTATTATTAATATATGGAACAGGGAGCATTACAACCAATGAAGCCTCCTTCAAGTGAGATTCCAAGTCGAAGCCTAATCCTTCAAACACCTTTCTCCTTTGCAAATGGGTAGCAATTGGGCATAATTGGGCCAAACTAGCTAGCTAATTCTCTAATGACCAACCTCACTAACCATTAGTGGATAGTGGGAAATTTAGTTATATGGAAGGAGAGGGAGTTGAGGATCCATGAAAAGAGGGATGATTTCCACATCTCAAGGGAGAGATCCATGGAAGGAGGATCTAGGGCCAAGAATGAGAGGTCTCGTTCCAGTCTTCAACTACCTGAAACCACCTCGCCGTTCATGATCCTTCTAGTAAGACAAGCTTCTCCTCCATTTTGGAAATAAATACCTACAGAGGACCAACGCAAATTTTCCTTCTATAGCTCGCGCTAGCAGTGTGATTCATGTAAAATTATCCAAGTTATCAAGACGAGAAACTAGCTTGAAAATCGCGTTGGGCTTGCAAATAAGGGATTTTGACAAGTTCTCCAAAATTATTTCATGGAAAGTTTTCTTCCACTTCTTTAGGGACGTTATTCTGATCTCCAAAAACATTTTTAATGGTGAATACATTATTTGTGACAAATTTTGTAGAAATTATACAAACATATGTATATCAATGGATTTAATCTGATCTAAAAATGTACTAAAGCTAGATACTGAATCCTTCTACAAATCAATTGTGGAAATTAAACACAATCACCAATCACATTAAGAAAATAAATAATCAAATCAAACCATAACACAGATAATTTCCCAGGGAAAGCTTGCTGCTCAAAACCCCTCTATCATCTATTATATATTCACCATGGAATCATGAAAAAATTACAATGAAATCTTCCCACAAGAGTCTCCTGCACTCTCACAACTGCCTCACACTGTCCTGGACAAAACTGACCAACACTTAGCCAATTATCAGCCTCTAAAAAAATTGCCTTACTTGTGCAATTCTTGATTGTAGAAATTATATACAATATGCATGTATATATCTAGACTCTTCTGATCTAACAATATTTATCTTCTTGCAAAATACAAAATCCTTCCACTATAATTCTTGCAAAAATTTAATCAACAATTGAAAAACACATGAAGCAATAAAAACACACATAACATAGTTGTTTAATGGGAAAGCCTGAAGCTGAAAACCCAAAATATCATATTATGTATCATGGAGATCATGTAACAATCCTCATACAAAGCTTAGTACCTCAAGCTCTCAGTACAATACAATCGTCACACACTAACAAGATGAAATATGCAAATCCATGCACTGATTTCTTCCCTCTTGATAGCCTGCCTCCACTGCGCAATCCAAGCTGATTACAAAGACCAATTCGATGCAATCCCACTCTCCTTGACTGCGTTCTTATCATTGGCAACTCCAATGTATATATAGATGCAATTCATGCATCACTAGTAGTCACAACGGATAGTCCATCTTGCCCTTTCACCTATCTCTCCACTGGGTCTCCACTGGATCTGATATGCACTGTAGTTAACTGCTGTATTGTTCAGTTGATTAATGAGTTATTATTTGTGAATTAATTAACTAATTAATTCACTCCACTCTCACTAGTGTATCATTCAGTTAGACTAGATACACTTCTAAATAAACCAGTCTAAGCGAGTTAGAATTTATCCAACTCCGCAACTACTTCTTCCAACGTAATGATAACTACGCCCTTGAGTTCTTAAGTCCTCCATGCATTAGCTCTAGTAAACCCTTTGGAATTAGTAATTCCCTCGGTCAACGTGTGCCACATGATGCCTTTGGCCTAAAGTGCTCCAAGAGAATAAGTTGATATTTATTGTCGAATTATTATTAAGGGCTAATAATAATCGACATGCATCTGTTTTTAGATTGACGATCTATAAATAGACTTTGCCAAATAGTCTAAAAACAGAATTTCATCCATTTTTCACATTTGACCAACCATCTACAAATAACATCTTGCAACTTATAGAATATGCTCACCATGTCTAAAAATAGACATACACCTAAAAATAGCCTGCGGGCCCCACTTAGTGAAGGTGCTTACTTTTCAATAGGATCAAGGATGATGTTTCAATTGTCTTTCCTTGTTTCTTGTTGCAAAATTCAATACTCCCTCTCAAAAAAGAAAGGAGAGACTGTCTCCACATGCGACCTTAGAACCTCCATGCAATGCATCTATGACTCTCTTCTTTGCAACCTTTTAGAAAGCCCAAAGAGCTCCAAACAACTCAATCGAGTCCTAATACACTTGTCCCCATCATCAAAGTATTCGACTTCTGCTTAGCTACTACACATGTATTCATGAACCATTGCGTTGTTGAACTCTACACCCATGCATTCTACACTTGTTGTTAACTCTGAACCGCGCTCCAGTATTTGACACTGTCACTTTGATCTGCCTGCATCAATCCAACTGATCATGCTACTGCTGCTCTGTGGGCACCTCGTAGCCAGGTTCAATTCATGAAATCCACACCATCTCCATGAATCCTGCCCAGAAATCTCCTCTTGGGATTAATCATGCATGTAAGCCTCTCACGGTGGTATCATTGTATCACTCTCTCTCCGCCCATCAAGCACGAGAAATTTCTCTGCATAGTGGTTGCTCCCGAGTGGTTGCTCCCACATGATCCTCATCTTGTGGTGATTCACATCCAAGTTCACTCTTACCCCTACATGCAAATCACCTCCCTCTAGAGCTTCAATTGCAAGTTTCTCTGCTCGAGCATTAGGAAGCTCGTGAAATCCCATCTACATCAAATCTATAAAGATTCTTCTGCATCTCCAGTTGTGGCTCCTTCACAACCTTCTAAGACTGATTCTCACGCTGCATGTTGAGAGGCTCCCTCTCAACCACCAAGTCACTAATCTCTGCTTTTCTCCTCGAATCTTTGCATGCATATTGTACCTCAGTGCATGTATATTCTTGGCTCACGCACATTGCAATTGTCTCGCCATCACAAAATTTTATAACAAAAAAGAGTTGATTTTAGATCGACGATATCTCCCTCATCTGAGCTTCAATTCGACCCAATTTTTTTTCAATTTGGGTATTTTTTCGCAAGGAATCCAAATATGCTATTTGTTTCTAAAAATATTTCACCAAAAATTTCAGATATTCTCTGCAAACTCGCGCACCCAAAAAATTCATGCTCTCATTCCATGTAGAAAATCTATAACACAACTCCGATACCATGTAGAAATTATATACACTAAGCATGTATATATCTGGACTCTCCTAATCTCACAATATTTAAATTCTTACGAAATACAAAATCCTTCCACTATAATTCTTGCAGAAATTTAATCAACAATTGAAAAACACATGAAGCAATAAAAAAACACAACACAGTTGTTTAACGGGAAAGCCTGAAGCTGAAAACCCCAACTATCATATTATGTATCATGGAGATCATGTAACAATCCTCATAAAAAGCTTAGTACCTCAAGCTCTCAGTGCAATACAATCGTCACACACTAACAAGATGAAATCTGCAATTCCATGCACTGATTTCTGCCCTCCTGATAGCCTGCCTCCACTGTGCAATCCAAGCTGATTACAAGGACCAATTCGATGCAATCCAACTCTCCTTGACTGCGTTATTATCATTGGCAACTCCAATGTATATATAGATGCAATTCATGCATCACTAGTAGTCACAACGGATAGTCCATCTTGCCCTTTCACCTATCTCTCCACTGGTCTCCACTGAACTGTCCATGCACTGTAGTTAAATGATGTATTCTTCAGTTGATTAATGAGTTATTATTTATTGAATTAATTAACTAATTAATTCACTCCACTCTCACTAGTGTATCAATTAGTTAGACTAGATACAACTAGCTCAACTGAGTCTAATTGAGTTAAACTAAATACAACTCCACCAACTACTTCTTCTTGTGTCCCTAACTTTTCCACTTCAATTATAATTGAGTCCTCCATGCATTAGCTCATTAAACCCTTGAGGTCGTATGGTCCATAGTCACGATGTGTCACATGCGTACTTGACAAAGTTTTCGAGAGAATAATTTGTTGTTTATTGTACGAATATTGTCACGAGTATGATAAGGGTGATAATGAAACATCTATTTTAGATCAGCGATGCATCGTAGACTTTGTCAAATATTCTAAAAATAGAATCTCATCTATTTTTCACATTTGACCAACCATCTAAAAATAGCCTCTTGCTACATATAGAATATGCTCACCATGTCTAAAAATAGACATACACCTAAAAATAGCCTGTGTGGGCCCCACCTAGTTTAGGTGATTATTTTCCAACTAGGATCAAGGATGATGTTTCAGGATGCCTCCTTCACTGTTTCTTGTTGAAAACTTCAACAATGATGAACACAATCCTTATTCTTTAGTAATTTTTGGAATCCAATGGATGTCTGGTTGCATGCGGGCAACCTACTAATCACACAATTGATAGTTAACATTCCATTAAAATTTGTATCAAATGGGTCTCCACTAGAACTGACATGCATGAAACTATTAATAGTAAATCATCAGTTGCATGGCAGATCACTGATTGTAAATTAAATAATATTTAATTCACTTGATCTCTCACTAGTGCAACAAACAGTTAAAACTAGTTCAACTGAATCTAAGTCACCTAATTGAGTTAACTGATTACTCGTGCATTAAACTAATGCACCAACTGCAATTCGAACTCCATAACTAATAGAATTACTCTTCATGCCTCACCAACCACCCTCAACTCAAAATTCATGAGCTAACTGAGTTTATCACACTCAGATTACTGTTACAAGTGAGTATGAGATAAGATTACATTTTATTGTCCAATTTAATTAAGGGAAAATTAAATTAGACACTACACCAATTTAATTAATTAAATTGGTCTTCACACTAATGTATCGCTAGGGCCTGTTGGTCCCACACTAGTGTGTGTGCTGCAATTTCTTGTTGGAATTCAACAAATTTCATCACTTGTGACACTTGTGGCATTGACAAAAAAAAAATGCGACACTTCAGGATACAATACTGGGAGTGTGAAAAATATAGTATAACAAGGGGATCATGATTTGAAAAAATATCTCAGTGATTGAATGGAGGAGGACTTCCATTCAAGTGTGTAAGGTACAAGGAAAATACAAGGTTTCAACGAGAAGATATAGATCAACCAAGTCTAGGGATTGATCAGTTGGATCCAGGGTATGATTTATTTGTAAATTCCTTAATTGGGTCATTGTCCCAAGATGAGAGCCCAAGTAGGTTCAAATTATTATTAATGAAGAATTGATTTTTTTGGATAGAAATTTGTGTGTTTATAATGTGTGATTAAGGTTTCTTATCATTTTGTTTCTTCTAAATGTGTATATTAAGAATACAATTGTGCTTTTATTCAGTATATTTGTGATAATTTTCTAAGAATTAATGGCTAGGTTCCTAGGTTCAAAATTTAACATTTAGAAGACTAATATTCTTGAAATTCACTTATAAACCAAGGCAAGACTAGGCCACAATCCAGTGAAATTTCTGATAAGAACCTGCTATGGGAGAATGATGCCTTTCGATTGCATTAGGATAGGAAAAGTTAGGGCGGATCTCTACCTTCTTCATATATCTATTGATTAGAGTCATTTGTTCTTTGAGATAGGGTGTGAGTAGATATTTAAGGGCCAAGGAAACCATAGATGAGGTTGGCTAGCAATTGAATGAGCAACTGTGGACTAGGGTGTACTATTCACAACCACTATTGTGTGATCAAATTGGAAAAACGAGCTTAATGTCATGTGCCAGATTGGGCTTGTGAGTAGGTAGACTAGGGCATCTTCTAGGTCAAGATCTCTAGTTAGGAGTCGTGATGAATATGAAAAAAAACCCCAGTCACAATAGATAGGAGGAAGTTTTGATTCATTTATCAAATTCTAAATATTAATAAGGAGATGGTGATGGAACTTATTAGGTAATAAAACATGAGTAATTAGAGCTACAAAGAAATCAAGCACTTAATTCAAACATAAAAGTAACATCAAGACATTTCTATGGTAATTTTCTCATGAAAATTTAGTTGCAATTAATGTAAGAGTAGGTTGTCATCATTTTGAGGTTATAAGGGATATTTTATTGTGTTAGTTTGTGTAGCTAGACAATTGGTATAAAATTCATAGATCGATTTTCTAACTTTTAGGACACTATACTATCAAATTTGCTTTTTTTTTGCTGGCTTAATTTAAGTTGTATGAATTATTTTTCATCTTTCAAGCCTTATTTCATTTTGATATATATTTTTATGCGATTCAATGAGACACTATTGTGGGGAATTTATCTAGTGGGTCACACATATTTTCTTGTTATTTGGTGTAATTAGAGGCCATGATCAAGCAAATACCTGCTTATTGAAGCTTGATATTAACTCTAGGAGTACGTTGTTGTATGAAGTTGTTTAATATTTGATATTGGAATCGTTCATCATCATTGCCTCTAAGTACTCAATACCTTTGTGGATGAAAAGGGATTTCTATTTCGATTATTTTGTGATAGTTATTACTTCGAGATCACTTGTAGAAATATTACTCAATAAGCACCTGCTAGGACATTATGTTTAAGAAATTTCATAAATGCATACACATGGTAGTTGTTTTTCCTAAAGAAAAGCAACCGTGTAGCATAAGGAATCACTCTTTGTTAGCCATGGAATGCACAACCAATCAACATTTCACACTTGAGAAGAAATCATTAAATTTTCTAAAACTTATAGATAAATCATATGCCTGTCTATGTCTTACATTTAATATACACAAGTCTAAAAAGGAGCCTACTTGGTATTTTTATGCCTAATATTGATTCACACACTTCATCCCTATAGCTATAGAAAAACCATGACAACTAATATTTTTGTCTAAAGTTAGATTGCATCATAACCTAATCTTATTATTCACCTAACTCATATACCAAACTCATAAATTTAGTTCTCAAGCACATTGTATATGGAATTGACAATTCTTGTTGCCTACAACGGGTCTCGACCCTTAACCTTATTTTTTCCTTACGCTACTTTCCACCTCTTAGATCTGTGAACAAAGATAATCAAAATTAACCAACTGCAACCATAGAGGCACTTAGGAAGGTTTCCCTCTCACTTTAGGTTGACTATCCTCTGGCATCAGGGGGGGGGGTACCCTAGAAAAATATGTTTATGATATTTCTAGAATTAATGGGATGGTGGATTTCTAAGATCAATGCATATCCAATGGGGGATGAAGTTAGGATAAAAAATCATGAGGGTTTGAACTTGTATGGAAGGTGTAGCTTGGATGTTACAAAAATGGTCCAACCAACCACATGGATTCACTTCAATATAAAAAAATTAAGGAGGGCCCTTTCAAAAGTGTTTTACACAACAAGTAAAAAATCACCCAAGTGATAATGTACAACCATGAATAATTAAAATACAACCATAAGTGGAACCATAAACAAAGTAGACACAGTTAGGAAACCTAATTGAATTACACACAAGTAGGAATCCCTCTTTATACATCGATAACAAAGTATGATTTCACCAGCATATAAAGAGCTTAGACGTGCCACACTTAACCTTGAAACCCTACCTAGGGGAGCCTTCAAAATGATGTGATCAACCTAATTAAGACATTACATAAGAAAATATTTTTCAATAAAACCAATGATTAAAGCGAGATGAAGGGAAGGTTTCACTCAAACCTGAATGTCCTTATATTGGAACAAAACAAACCTTCTACAAATACTATTCTATCATATTTGTGCTAGTAATTCCCAGCCATCAATTCAACCCAAGAAAACATAAAAAGATGAAGAATATCACATTAAGTGCTCCTTAAATTATTCCTTCCAATGGATCTTCAACTAGGCTTGGAGGGGACCCCTTAACTAATGAATCTTTTCTCTAGTTATACCTTTTCTGTCAAATTTATTGCATCTTCCATCTATGGTTCAAAGAGGTTAAATTAGGACTCTAATTCATACAACATACCATACTACCTAGGGTGAACCTCCGTAGGCCTTCTTTACGGTTATTTATGGCCTTGTAAACTTTAACACTCTCCTTCTAGCATGCAAATGACGTAATAATGATGTTCTATTTTATCATTTCTTGCCTTATAGGTCAAATTAATATCGGGACCATTGCATAGGTCCATTTGACACTTGTTGTCATTATGCTCTTTTAGAGAGTATTCATTAATTATTTTATTAGGGTATTAAACAACATCCACCATGCCACATGATGCTTCCTTATGCAAGGACACCTCCAAATGTAGAACATGCCTCAAACAAAATGTCTTTACCAGTTTTGCACATATTGCAGCAATATCAGAATTATTGCTATATTATCACCAAAAAATATCACAATAATTTTCCAAGTTGAATTTATCATGATAATTTCGAAATCATCTTGATAATTTCGAAATTATCGTGAGTCAATGGGAAATTATCAAATTATTCCTCAAAAATGCGATATAAGTTCCGTTTTTAGTTTTTCAATGATCATACTTTTTTTTCTTGTGCTAATATTGAGCTTTGAGGGTTGTTTGAGTCTCGTGACCATTTATCATCAAGAAAACAAGGGAAAATACACAACTTTATTTTCCATTGTCTGAGCATTTTTGGAGTGGATATTTACTCTAGTATACCACATCCATATTTTTAGGCATGTAAACAAAATTTCCTTCCGTTATTTGTTTTCCAAGATTAGTATATACTATAAATTTATAGTCTTCCTCTTTTTACCCTCGTTTTAATTTCCACATTTGTTTAGTGTTGTAGGTCCAAAAATTAAAAAGTTAATTAGATCTCTACAAAATGGAAAAGGCATTGGACCAAATGTGGGAGTATGGCGAGCCATGTGGGTGATACTAGAAAAAATATTAGCTACAAGCTTTGTGGAATGAAAATGTTTGGTGGAATCACCCACTTGAAATACCACCTTGCCAAAATCCTAGGGCATGAAGTTCACCAAGCTAGATCTTCGTTCAAGATATCATCAAATTAGAAGATAGACTGAAGACATTCCGAAAACAAAATTTAGAACTCATGAGGGTCATTATGAATTTTTGTTCATGCCTTTTGGCCTTACTAATTCATGTTCGACATTTCAAGGTTTGATGAATTCCATTTTTAAACCCTTAGAAAATTTGTGTTATAATTTTTTGATGATGTAATAATCTACAACAAGTCTTGGAAGGATCATGTTCAACATGTTGACATGGTGCTCAAACTATTGGAGGATAAGAAATTATATGAAAAAACCTCCAAATGTTTCTTTGGAGTACAAGAGGTGGAATATTTGGGTCATATTGTATCTCATGAGGGTGTTAAGGTAAACCCTAACAAAATTAAATCCATTAAGGAATGGAATCCCTACAACCATAAATAATCTTCAAGGATTTCTAGGGTTAATAGGGTATTTTTTTTTTTCACGAGGGGAAAGCTCACGGGAAACCCGGGCGTACTTCCCCAGAATTTCTGGATGGTACGCGCGGTAAACCGTTCGGCGGACTTTCAGCGCCTGACCCCAAAGGACTCAAGGATCGAACCCGTGACCTCCCTCAACGGAGAGGCCCACGTATTGGCTCACTACCACTTGAGCTAACCCTTGGGGCTAGTTAATAGGGTATTATCGCAATTTTGTTAAGAATTATGGGAGAATATCAACACATTTAACATCATTACAGAATAAACATGCATTTACTTGGACTACAGAAGAAACTAAGGACTTTGAACATCTTAAAGAGGCAATGTGCCAATCACCGACCTTAGCTACGCCAGACTTCACAAAAATATTTATTGTGGAATGTGATGCGTTGGAAATGGAATTGGTACAGTTTTAATGCAAGAAGGAAGACCCATTTCTGTCGAAAGTCATCCAATCACAGGAAATTATTTACTAAAACCTATTTATGAGAAGGAGATGTTGGCAATACTACATGCACTAAAGAAATGGTGACCTTACCTAATGGGAAGACACTTGAAGGTAAAAAAAAATCATGATAGTCTTAAATACTTTTTGGAACAATGATTATCTTTAAAAGAGAAGAAAAAATGGGTTGCAAAGATGTTGGGTTATGAATTTGAAATCATCTACAAAAAAGGGAAGCAAAATCTTGTTGCAGATGCACTCTCAAGAAAAGATGAGGATGTGGAAGCATTGATTTGTGTCATTTCTATTATCCAACCTGAGTGGATAACTGAATTAAGGGATGAATGGAAGAATGGTGAAGAGTTGTGGACACATTCAAAAGTTGCAACAAGATCCTAGTACATCTGAAACATTTTGTTGGAAAAATGGTTCATTATGGTACAAATATCACTTATATCTTTGTAAGAATTCCCAAGTCAAACAAAATATTATTTTGGAATTTCACACCTCTCCCTTAGGAGGGAACTCAAGATTTTTAAGAACTTACCACAGGGTCAAGAAGGAATTTTTTTGGGATGGCCTTAAATATGATATTTAAAATTTTGTGGCAAAATGTTTGGTTTTCCAACAAAATAAAGTTGAGACAATTAAGACCCCAAGTCCGTTACAACCTTTATCTATTCCAATTTAACGTTGGGAGGAGGTTTCAATGGATTTTATCACATGTATGCCCAAGTCCTAAGGAAATAATGTCATCATGGTGGTAATTGTTAGACTTACCAAGTATGCACACTTTTGTGCATTATCTCATCCATTTAAAGCCAGTACAGTTGCTACTGCATTTATGGAAACAATTCAAAAGCTACATGGAAACCAAACATTATTTTAAGCGACGTAGATCCCATTTTTGCAGGAAATTTTTGGATGGAATCATATTCTTGTTTGGGTACTCAATTAGCTCATATCTCATCATATCATCCTCAATCTGATGGGAAAACTGAGATAGTGAAAAAATGTTTGGAAGAATAACTTTGTTGCTTTGTATATGATAAACAAACACAATGGGTCAAGTGGTTACCTCCGGCTGAATGGTGGTATAAAAATTCCTTCAATACTATAGAAAAAATGACCCCATTATGGCACTTTATGGATATCATCCACCCTCCATCACATCATCTTTAAGATAAAATTATAAGGTACAAGTAGTGGAATATCACATAGAGCATCAACAACAAGTTTTCCAACTCTTAAAGGATAACCTCACTTTGGAATAGAATCGAATGAAACAATAGGCATATCAACATCATAGCGAAATAATTTTTTATGTAGGAAACTGGGTATTTTTACGGCTACAACCATACAAACAAATGTCCCTCAAGCAAGCTAAGAAATACAATAAATTATCACAAAATTATTATGGTCCTTACAAAGTGTTGCAAAAGGTTGGTACTATGGCATACAAATTGGAGCTTCCTGCATCTTCTCGAGTGCACCCAGTTTTCCATGTTTCATGCCTAAAGAAGGTTATAGGTGACAAGCTCCCAGTTCAAACAATGTTGCCAGAACTTGATGAAGAAGGAAAAATCATATTGGAACCTGAAGCAATTAGGGAAACAAGAACTCGACAGCTATGGAATCGATCAATTTGAGCGTATATCATCAAGTGGAAGAACTTACCCGCTAAATATTCAACATGGGAAGATGAGAATTTTATACAAAATCTTCCATAACTACTCAAGCGTTGAGGAAAACAATTTTTTGAAGGAGAGGGGCATGCTAGGTCCCTATAATACTAGTGTATCCCCTTATTGTTATTGTTAGTGTAGCCCCCTTTGTTAGTGTAGCCCCCTTATTGTTATTTTTGTGCCAATGTAGTCCCATATTTTTATTATTATGCCCCATAGAAGCCCACTATTGTTATCGTTGTGCCCTTACATTTTTATTGTTATGTCAGCTAGGATTATATTGTGACCCCTTGGAATCCTATATATAGAAAGGAGGTTTTTTCATTTGAATCATACAATAATTTCTTATTTATGTAATTTAAAAAAGGTTTCCCCCTCGAAGAGGATTATTTCTAAGTCGTTGATCTATCTTTTATTCTATTTTGTGAGCTAGTTTCATAACAAATTATTGTGATCTGTAATTTGGTATCGAAGGAGAGGCTCTGCAGTTGACTGCACAGAGGCCTAGAGAAGAGTTTGCAACTTAGTGCGCAGATATCTTGCAACTTAGTGCGAAGGCCAATAAATGTTTGTTGTTTAAAGATTCATTATATTAAGAAACAATTCTTGTGGACGTAGCCCTACACTAGGGTAAACCACAGTAATTTGGTGTTCTTATGCGAGTGATGTGTATATTTCTTTAATATTTTTTGTAAAGTCACAGTTATTACAATTTCATTTTACTTCCAAACAATGATGGTTTATGGCTTTATATGGCATGTTTAAGTGATTTATAAGTACTAAGAATAATACAACATAATAATAGCACATCTCCTAGTCCCTCAAGGCTGCAAAAACCTTGTTATGAATCCTCCCATAGTCACTTCGGGTGAGACTGTGTTCTGATTTCAAGTCGTTGCTGAAAGGTCTGGTGATCAAGAGTTTTGTTGGTGCATAGTGCAGATCGAACCCGGATTAGCCCAAACCAAGCCAACATTAACATCTACCTAAACCAAAAAAAGACATGAAAACAATACTTATTAATAATTATTACCTCCACTTTAAAGTAATATGGTTTTTCTAGTGTGGAGTGGTTTTAGGGTGTCAAAAAGGAGTAAATTAGGATAAATGATAGTAAAAACAATGGGATAAGATGTGAAAAAGGGTAAAAAAAGGAGGCCCAATGTATACCATCCTTCTTTTTAATAAATAGAATTGGGTCACCCCAAGGTGACACACTTGGGAATATATACACTTTCTTTAAGAGTTCCTCAAACTACATTTGTAGTTGTTTGAGTTATAGTGTGATCATCTTATATGGTGTTTTGGACACTGAGGAATTTCCAAGTACCAATTCTATATAAAATTAAATCTCTTTTAGGTGGTAACCTTGGAATTTCAACAAACACATCTTAGAATTCTTTAAGTACCCGGTGGTCCTCAAGGATTCGTTCTCGATCCTCAATTTCCCCCCCCATGTGGGTTGCATAAATTTGACATTCGTTTTTAAAATTTCTCTTCCATTGCATAGTTGGTATCTCTCTAATAGAAATTGGCCTTGTAATTCCATATACTTTCTTTCCTACCCTTCTTCATCAAGGCAAGTAAATGTTTTTTATAACAATCCAATATCTCATGATGTCTCCCTAAACATTCCATGCCAATTAGGAAATCATACAATGATAATGATATTATGTTTAAATTTGGATTTGTATTTAACCCTTTCATGTTGATGTGACATTCCTTTACAATTTCAGTTATTCTCCTTTTAGCTCATGTAGAAAAATGAACTGCCCAAGCCATATTATGTTTATTTTTTCTTAAGTTAAATATTTCAATTGACATAGGATAAATATATCTATGACCAGCTCTAGAATAAGTTAGAATGAAAATGGGATAATTATTTAACTTACCTTCCACTTTTATCATGTGTACCAGATTCTATGCGTGCCTATTGTCCAATGTCGCTTAGATCCTAGGCATGCTTCTACCCACATACTCCACCATATCAACTCCTTGAATGTTGTCCACGATTCTAATTTTTGCTTTTTTGTGAGGAAATTCCCTATACATGTTCTCTCCTTCACAACCCGAACACCTGATGGTCTGAAATCTTGGTCTCTTGCTCAAAGAATCAACCCCTTTTGGTTCACTAAGGGTTGATTTTGTTTTCTGATTTTCCTGGTAATTTTTTCTTGAAGAATTAGGGTTTGAACCACTTTTTCCTCAGCTCCAAATTTTTTCTCTTCTCATTGTCCAGAGTTCTTTGGAAGGTTGGTTAATTTTTTCTCTGCTCATAGATATACTCAACCTTCCTCATGGCTTCATCCAACATCCTTGGTTCATAAAATTCAATTATCACCATAGAATATTGGTAACCCACTCACATATATCTATATATTTAGTTTTTCATCCTTGATAAAATATCCATACCTTATCAATTCAGTGAATATTCATCCATACTCTTCCATAGTCATACTTCCTAGCTTGAGCTTGAAGAAATCCTACATTTTTCTTTCACAATAATGCTTAGATAAGTATTTATTTTGGAAGTACTTCATAAATTTCCTCCATGACATTTTTTTTTCATCCAGATGTTTTACTTTTTTGAGTTATTCCCACCACAAATTTTCCTTCCCCTTCAGGAGATACATGGAAATTTGTGCCTCCAAATTGAGGAGTAATCATATAGATGAAGGTAATTTTTCATTTTTAATAGCCATGCTTCATCCTCCTCTTCTTTCTTATGTTCATAATTTAATGTGGGAGGTTTAATATTCCTAAGTTCTCCTTGTATATTATCCATTTCAAATCTTCTCATTGGATTCGTTACTAGAAATATGCTTGGAATACTTCCTAATGATGAGTTAACATAATCCATCTTAGTTTACCTTCTTCATGCATGATGATGTTTCCCAACAACACTCCTATAGTGACTTGAATCTCCAACACCGTTTCCCTTGACTCATGAGTCATGCTCATCACCCTACCTAGAATTAGATTATTGGTCCATTATCATCTATAGTTTCTCCCCTATCAATCTCTTATTATAATCTTTGTATCTTAACACCTACATTGATCCAAATGGCTCCAGAGACACATAGAGGACAAAGAGGGCTAATGAAAGCTCAAAAATCAAAGTGTTTGGATTGATCTCGAACTAGGTTCAAGTTGAAGAGTTCATCAGCTTGATTGCAACGGTGCAAACGACACGTCAACTCGAGCTCGTATAAGAAAGTTAGATCAGTTTGAATTTTTGTTAAGGCAAGGGAAGTGGGGCCCACAACATGCCACATGACGTCCCAGTAAGCACGTGGGACCCACATGGAAAGGCCCTCAGCTGTTGACACATGGCGCTCCTCTATTGGCCCCTTGCCCCTGCAGAAAAGATGAAACAAAATGATATTTAATTTCCCACATAAAAACAAAAAAATCATTAAAAAAATAACTATATATTAAATATAGTTACTAAACAACCAAAATCAATTTAAATATAGTAAATTGTTATGTAACAAAAATCATATTAAATATGGTTAAATTTCATATTAAACAAAACCTCCATTTTTGTTTTTGGGATTCATTACAATATGGAGATACGAATTCCATATATTATATAGTTTGAAAAAACTATATTAAAACTAAAATTGGGTTTTAATACAATATTTGGACTCAATAGGATTTGAACTGAAAACCTCCCAACAATAACTATGTTAATATGATTATGACAACCAATGTGCCAACCTCACACTTTGTCTTATTCATTCTCGCACCTTATTATAAAATTCCATTCAAATGGTTCAAGGAAACCATGGAGAAAGAAATAAAGAAAGTAAGTACGTAATTTTAATGTCCACGAGGCTAAAAATATCCTATGGGACAGATTGCTTCTCCATCTGGCTCTTGTAATTGGCCCTTTTCCCATGGATTTTTACAATAAACGCTCCCAACTTCTGAACAAACTTTTCACTGAATAGATTATCCCAGGAGTTAGCTGCCAGAATACCTGCATAATTTTCCCTAGTGTCTTTGAAGGAATCACATTATAAAATGAAATGTTTTTCTGTTTCCACTTTTCCAGAAGAGCAAAAAAGACATACTTTTTCCTCCTACATTTCTTTTGGCCTTTTCTAGAGCCCTGTTTCACATCGGAGTTGATGAGAATTAGTCCTTAATTGAGCAATAAGAATTTTAGATCTCCAAGAAATATTGGCCCCTATGTACGCTTTTTGTTGATGATTATGAGTCGGGTTAAACTCTTCAATGTAGTACTTCTTCTTTCTCCCTAACTCATTCTCCCAAGCACATTTGTGGAACTTATCCATGACAAAAGTTTTTATCTCCTTACTGTTTGTAGGACACATGCTCAAGCAAATACCAAATTTACTAAACCATTTGATATTTTGTTGCATCTAAGTCTTCTTTCTTTTGCACAAATTGTCATTAAACACAGCCCTAGGCCATCTACCCTCTTCCATTTGCTCAATTTTTTTCAAATATCTTATGACTCGCACCATAGCAATTGCTTCAATAGGAGCATCCCTTGTTTAACTTAACAAGATAGCATAAGGAACTGCACTTTTAATTTTGAATATGTTTGTAATCAAACGCTTCTGAATTTTCTCAATTTGTTTTCACTGCATGTCGGTTGTACTACTGGCCCACAATTCACAACCATAGAGAATCACTAGAATCACTAGAAGCCCAAAAAGAGTTAGAGTGGTTTTCCAGTCCCACAGTTCTGCCTCTCTATGCCCGTTTTGAAGAGCATAAAATGCTTTCCAACCCCCCAAAGTTCTTTTTATCTCTACACCCATCCCAACTTAAATTTCCGTTGAAGTCAATTCTAAGGTATTTGTAGTCTGCAACTTCTTCCAGAATGCTACCTTCAAAGTAGAACTTATGCTGGTTATGCTTTCTTTATTAGAGAAAGCCACTACTTTCGTTTTTCTAATATTGAATTGCATCCCCACCCTTATGCATAAATGCTCAAGGGCACATAATTTCTCTTGCAAACCAAGAGCTGATTTAGCAATCAATATAAGGTCATCGGTATACAAAAGAAGCCTTATAACGAACTTGCTCAAATGGATATCGTCACCCCCTTGCGAATTTAGCCACTCTTCAAGCTTTTTAATATATAAACAAAAAATGGTAGGAGACAAAGGGAAACATTGCTTGACCCTGATATCGGTTCTAAGACTTTCAGAATTCCCTGCTGAATTTCTAATTTTGACTTTCACCTCTTCATACAGTCTATGCACAGCTACTCTAAAATGCCTAGGAACCTTGAGTTCCTCCATTTTGCGCCAAAGCTTATCCCTAGGAACAATGTCAAAGGATTTTCTGAAATCAACAAAGCAACAAAAAACTTCTTCCTTTTTTTGGTAAAATTTTTCAATGATGTGCCTTAAAGTTATACATTGATCAACTGTGGAATGTTTAGGTCTAAAACCTGCTTTCCCTTTAGCTTGTTTATCTCTTTCTTCTGCCCACTTGCTGGTTTTCGTTTCTAACATGCTTCCAAATAACTTTTCAAACAAGGGGTTTATCATTATGGTTCTATAATTGGAGGGATTATTGATGTCCCCAATCTTGAAAAGATGTATTGCCATACTCGTTGTCCAATTTGAGGGGAACCCCTGTTGTATGATGTTGTTGAAATTTTTTGTGATGTGGGGTGATCGAATTTTTAAGCCCCACTTTAGATACTCTGCTTGGAGTTCAGCTAAGTCTTTTTCTTTTCTAGCACCAAACTTCTTGATACCCATCTCTACCTCTTGCACCGTTAAGAGTTTTGTGTCTGTGTTGACCAAGGGAGGAGGGTCAACCTTGGTATCCTGCTTATAAAGTTGTCTTGCATAGCCGAACCATTCAAAATATGTAATGTTGTTTTCAATTTTCACCTTTTTCGGTTGGAGCTCCTTCCAAAATAATTTAGGGTTATTTTTCCCAAGGAATATTAGTTCTTCTCTCCTTGAAACCATGAAATCAACCTTTTTATTTCTTAATATCTACTCGTAATCTTTGAGCATTATGTTATCCTTGTCTGATTCTTTCCGCATTCTCCTTGTATTTTTTCATTCCTCGTCAAACCAAGCATTAACTCGAAAGAAATTTGTTTCAGACTTCTTAATTTTTTCTCTTTTGCACTAAACAAGTGCATTTTGAATTAAATGTGTTAATTCGTGACTACGAAGGCCTTGAAATGAGATTTTCTCCTTCTCGAAGAGCCTCTATAGCGTTATTTTGAAGGTATTACAATTCTCTGGAGTCAAAAGAATTCTTCCCTTTGGGGGAATTTGTTGAACCCGCTGAGTTTTTGACACTAACTACTTCTTTCTAGTCCAAGAGAAACTTAAATAAATTGGCTTGTGATCTGATTTTAAGTCAAAAATTTGATCTCCAATTAACACTTTCTCCATTTTCTCACACAAAATATGTGAGAAAATTACATAATCTACTACACTTGATCCATTGTAAGTATTGCAAGTGAAATTACCGGACTTTTACCACCTAGTCAAACCATTACAAATGACTAAATCGAAAGCCCCACATAGCGTAAGCAATTTTTCTCCAAAGAGATTGCATCCTTTATCCTCTAAAATTATTTCCCACTGATGATTAATCTCTTCTGTAAGCCAGATAGGGTCACCGTCTTCTTTACAACAAATAATGCTAGCTTGTTCACCTCCAGTTCCAACATTGAAATCCCCCACTATAAAGACTTCACCTAACTAAGAATATATTGAAATATATGCTTTTATGGCTGCAAAGGGGTCTTTGTGGTCAAGTCCTCTATTTTTCTAGATTTTTGAAACTTGCAGCGCAAAATAGCGTGCTGCTATTATGATGTGATTTCCATTTTCTGATATTTTAAGCCAAACAAATTTCTTATTTGGGTATTCTTTTTCTAGCTGAATGAATAAAAAATATTTTTCTCTCACTAATACCATGATACCCTGTTTCGGGGAAAATCACCCTAGAGGTTCGTTGGGTTACAACCTCCACAGAGCAGGGGCATGCTACTTAAGAAGGACTCACACAACCATGCATGTTCAGAAAAACTAAATAGAGTAGAATGAGGAAGTTGCCGTAGGTCCTACGGTTGAAGCGAGATCTCGCGGGGTCCAAACCCCCGGCTTGACCATCCTTCCTCTAAACACGAAAGACAAGAAGAAACAAGCACGAAGAAGCTGGTTGTACAACATATATCTACTCTAAATGTTAGTGAAATTCATATAAAACATCGGATAAATCATAATGAATGCTTAAATAACGGTTTTCTCATATATGTAAGCAAACACTAACACGTATATTTCGGGAACAAGATGGTACTTACGTATTATAAATAGCATGTACAAAAGTAACGAGTGGAGAGATCACCTAAATCCTTCCACGATCTTCGAAGCTGAGCCGAAGTCGTCGGATCGAGTCCGCCCTTGCCTCGCTAAGACTCCTTCAAGGCGGTGCATACGAGATGACATATAGGGAGATGAGCATCTCAAGGAAGCAAGGGTTTCTGTAATGAGCAGGAAAGTGCGGGAGGCACGGGAATCGGACTTGGATAGGGAATACCAACAGAGTATAATATCGATAATTCTCTCTCTCCCTTAGGCCATACACATGAGGGGTTTTTTCCCCATACTCCTCCAAGTAGTTTCAACGGTTGGAAGCAGGTTGGCCACGTCTTCGGGGTGGTTGAACTACACAGGCAACCATCAACCCGGCTTTGAAAATAGGGAATAATTATATATTTTTTCATAATTTTAATGGCATACGCGGAAAAAGTGTTGGACTCACGTACACACGCGGAAAAGTACGGGCATAGTCGCGTATGGGGAGTTTTACATTGTTTTTTAAGTGAATTTGTCCAAGTACGTAGGAATGGGTGCCCAAAACCATCGAAGCAATCATGAATCATGTGAAGGTGAGAAATGATGCTATAACGGATACTTACAATATATGAGGTCGAAGGGGTAAATGATGGCCGAAATGTATTATGCACATAGAAAAAGAACTTCGCAAGGACAAGAGAGGACTTCACCAGATTTAAGCTTCGCAAAAACCAATGAAAAGAAAATAGAGAGTCAACTCATCTTTGGGCGGGCATACCCATGATCGGTCAAAAAATACATCATATAGAAAGTAGTGAATAGATCCAACATGTATACAAGTATGGCTATTTGAAAGTACACGATGAATCATACGAGCTTTGGCCGGAAGTGTAAGTCTAAATCAATGTCCAAGTATCACATATAGAAAGTTGATCAAAGATGGTGCAAGCGGATGTACGATCAAATAAGTGACGAATCTCAACGTCTTAGAGATACGCAAGAGGTGGAACAAACGGTACAATCACGCAACTCGGGAGCCAACATATAAGATATTGTTGTGCGACTGCAACATATAAGGGTGGAAGACATCACTAGCGAGCGAATGGACTGTCAAAAGTGAAGCAGAAGAATCTTGATGCAACACTGGGGTCTTCACCGATCACTATGTACAATTCTACACAATGGGAATAAATGAGGCCGAAGTTCGACCATGTGAGAAATCGTTGGATTACCGGGCAATGATGTTTCCCGTTAACCAACGCGAGACAACCCACCGATAATGATAATGAGTGTCAAGGTGCCCCAGTACAATCTGACAAGTGCGAATGAATGAGTTGAAGTCGAACACTTGAAAGAATCTACCAATCAGGAGGCAATGATGAATCCCCACTTTCGATAGCGAAGAGTCTGCCACTGATGACTGCAAACCCTAAGGTACTGACAAAAAGACTCTAGACCTTATTCCCAGAGCAATGAGTCGGAGTCGATGGGAAAAGATCTGCTGGAAGGAAGGCATTAAGGCATCCCACATCAGTCCAGCGCGAGTGTAACCCGCAAGCCAAGATTTGGAAGGAATCGGACGAAGGAGAGTGATGGAACCAAAACCGAAGTACGTTTCCGACGTGCACAAGATGAAGCTAGCGCACGGAAGAAACCCTCTGAACCAACCAATAATGAAAGCTGACACAGAGGCGAGAAATCCACCGATAGGGTCAAATGGAAATCAAGTTACTGCACGAATCCCAAGTGTGATAATGTGTGCTGACGTCGAACACAGGGGAAACCACTCAGTCAAAGACCCATAATGATGATCAAATGCTGAGCACAAGGTCACCTATCAATGATGGAAATAGGGCCAGGGTGCGGCTCTAGGTTTTCTCTCAGAGCAATGTGTCGTAGTCGATAAGAGACAAACCCGTCGGCAAGAAGTCAATGAGGACCTTCTCAAACCAGCACGAGCAGAAGACCAAAACATCTGATGTGATAGAACATGATACTGACAAGACCGAGAAGGCCGACTGAATAATGAGTCAAGAGACACCGCAGAATGGCCGACTCAGGTTAGACTTCCCTTGAACAAAAGCACGACTCGTGATGACCATGGCAGTAAAAAGTGACATTGTATAAGTCTGTTATGCAGGAGGCAGAACAAACTCTCCATATGATTGGAAGAGATAACCAACCGGGGGAGAACTGACAAGTGAAACATGGTAAAGGTTGAACCTAGGTCAAAACTAGAACCATCCCAAATGAAGGAAATATATATAAGTATATGTGCTTTGTTCAAGGGCGACAAACTGACTCTGTACTGCCATCAAAATAACGAAGATACATCCCGTTCCCGCTCTTTTTGTTATATTTGATTTTTTTGTCTTTTTCATAATAAGCCTGAAAAAGAATAAAAGAATACTATGGTACAATGGATAGAACGAGTATCAAGAAAGCAGATGCACTAGTTCCGGGGTTTGGAACAATCCTATGCTCAATGCAAGGTGGCGAAAACTGGTCAGTGATACTCAGAGGAACGTTCCATCCATGGGTACAAAGGTGTCAAGTTGTGATAGCTAAGTGCATGCAATGGTTAACTTGTACAGAAATTCAAGGTCAAAAGTTGGCTTAAACATCGAGTCCAAATGAAGCTGGCTAAAGGCCAGGATAAACAAGTAGCCAATATGCAATGCAGTAATACAACTTAACGACACCAGGGAGCCTCTAGGGTATAAGCCAGAAAAATGATAAGTGATGAAGGAGAAGAATGAAGCTTCAACACGGAAGACATGGCGGGACTAAAGAGGACTCCCGAGCCTACATAAAAAGCAGCATGGGCAACAAGTGATAGCGAGGAACTAACTAGGAAGCCCATGTAAAGGAAGGCTCTACCATCAAGTCATGATTAAATAATTGGTGAGTGAAAAGGGTGTAATACTCATGACCTGATGGGATCGACCCTAAGGCAAGTGATCAGTATGGAGGCTAGAATGCAAGATGCAACGGAAAGTGATTTCCCTAACCTATATGCCAGTGAAGATCATATACCTGCCGTGAAGAGTCGGAAATCATGGATCAAAAACCGGGAAAAATCTCAAAATCGTCAAAATGTACCTGAAACATACCAAACTGGGCACTTCCAAGCAATCGAGTTATACAGCATAAGATAGATCGAAAAAATAAGCATAAGGAATTTTTGCGAAAATTTTCAACTTTTTAGCCATAAATAGACAAATTACCTCTCATTTGGTTCATTATTGCATAGCTGATTTGGAAAAAGTGCTCTGGAGCAAAAAACTTCTTTCATCAAATCAGGAACAACCGACCGTCGGAACTCAGCGAAACTTCAGGTAGGCTCCTTAATCATCCTGTTTATTCATTTTGTCCATTTGGAAATTAAAATTAAGTGATTTTTAGCTTTAAAACCCTTGCTAAAATATGCGGACTTGCGCATACGCGGGTTCATTAAAGGAAACTCGCGTATACACGCGACTGTGCAAAGGAAAAACCGCGTATGCGCAGGTCCGAATGCAAAAAAGCGTGGCTAATGCATAATTTGATGAAATTTCTCAGGATGACTATCTCATGGAGGGAACGTGAGCATAGCGCAATAGACCAAGAGGTCATGCAAGATCGCGCAGCGCAAAATATCCTCCGAAATTGCGGATTGTTCAAATTATTTAAAATGCCAAATATGAAAAGCAATGTGCGGTTGCTAGAAATGCTCGTAAATTACTGGGAACCAGATCAGGATTGCTTCATAATTGATCAGATGCCACTACGCATTGAAGTGGAGGATATATATTTCATCACTGGACTCTCCAGGAGGGGAGAACTAGTGGACTTGCACGGAAAGCCCCTGGGAGGGTTGACCGTGGAAGATTATGTCCACGTATATTGCGTAGAGAATTCCAAAAAGGTTGGAACACAGATTGCAATTAAAGATATCAGGGATTTGCACATGAAGATCCTCCTTTTCACCATCAGCAGAGTGGCAGGATCTGCCTCACTACATCAGGCGTCCAGGACGCAAATGAGCATAGCTGTAGAGTGTTTGACTCATGTGTACGATTGGTGCACAGCCCTGTTACTGAACATGAAACAACAGCTAACCTCTATCTGCCAAGTGAAGACCAAACACTTTGGCTATGGTACCATTTTGACAACATTCTTCTTTGAGAAGATTCCATCTTTGAGACCCAGAGTCATCTCTACTATCAGTAGCCTGCGGGACCCAAGAATTTCCCGTTGGGCCGACATGATGAAGAGACTGGGGGGTAGTGAGGTACCCCAGATCACATGAGACGATGAGTTCTTCCTGTGGTGGGGAGAACAGATCATCGCAGTGGACGACTATCCCTATGCTGGGATGGACTTTCGTGGAGATCTGGATCTAGTTCTTCCACCTGGCACAGCATGGGGAGCAGTCGGTAAGTTTCAAAATTTTTTGACTTATACAGTTTTTTTGGATTTTTTCAAATATGTATGAAAAAATGAAAAAAAAACATGTTTTTGATTGGATTCATAATGACCGACAATTAAAAAATGATCATGTTTCAGATGTTGGACCAGTTCGTCCTGAGAGACTACCGCGCCATAAGCGTCGCAGGGGCGAGGCAGAGACAATGGACTCAGACAAGACTCTCCAGGCCGTGCAGAGAAACTTGGAGGGATTGACCCACCAAATCCCTATGGCTGCTGTAGAGGACTTGCCTGAAGCCATCCAGAGACGGATGGTAGGAGTACCCCGAGACTGGGTTAGATTATTCCGCCGAGTGGCCACTGCAGTTATGTTCTATAGGAACACGACTTCTGGGTAGGGTCCTCAGGAGTAGACAGATTTTATATATTAGATGACTGTATATTCTTTTTTGAGACTGAACATGATGGGGCATAAGCCCAAGTTTTGTACGAGATTATGGATCCAAATTTTGTAAATTTTTTGACACTCCGATGATATATATACAGTGATATTTGATGTGATGTGATAAATGTATCAAATGTATGATGTTTTTGATGATTAAAAATTTATTGTATGGAATGATTAATGTGCCAATCTAATGCTTGATTAGCTAATGAGTCAGCAAACCAATTGTCAGCTCAAGGAATATGAATGAATGTTAAAAATTGAAATGACCTTTGTAACAAACGTACCCTCAAAAACAATCGTAATAAAAAAGGATCTCGTACCCGATAAGTGTTGTTCAACTGCGACACCACCAGCTGGGAGTCCAAGAAAACTACCAACGAATCAACACCCAAAGATATTGCCTCCGAGAGTAGATGAATGACTGCAGTGTATTCTGCTACATTATTGGAAGCAGGACCAATGTAGACCCCTCTTGATACCAACAGCTGACCGGAAGGATAATGAAGCACCCAAGCCACGGAAGCTAAGTTCCGGGTGTGTCTACTAGCACCATCGGCGAAACCGAAATGACTCATGACATCCAACACAACCTGCCAAAGCAGATCAAAAAACATCACCAACTCATCAAAGATCGAAAATCAATCAGATATGTACAAAGCAAAAAACTACTATATACAAAAGCAAGATGCCAGGCCAAAGCCTAGGCATAATACTTCTTCAAATAGAGCCCATTTCGGGGCTCCGGCAACTCGTTCCCTTCGAAATCAACCAAGGTATACGCTCCTTTCTTAAGGACTTTTTAACGATATAGGGGCCATACCACATAGACTTAAACTTTCCTGCCCCCAGGGCATCCTTTTCTTGGGCATAGACCAAAACAAGGTCACCTTCCGAAAAGACCCTAGGCTTGACCGCCTTATCGTACTGAACTTTTACTCGGTTTTTATGCGCTTCATTCATCGTGGCGACATCTCGACGCTGCTCATCGAGATGTTCCAGATGAAGAAGCCGTTCTGCCAGACTAGAAGTGTCAGGAAGAAGTTCAACAGCTAATTTAAGAGAAGGAATCTCGCATTCAATAGGAAATACGGATTCCACCCTGTGCACTAACTGAAACGGAGTAAAGCCAGTTGCAGTTTTCACTGACGTCCTGTATGCCCAAAGTGCAGGATATAGCATAATATGCCAGTTGGATCTAGCTTTATCAATTGTCCTTTGAAGAATCGTCTTCAAGGATTTATTCACGGCTTCCACTTGCCCATTGGCCTGAGGATAATATGGAGATGAATGCTCTTGCCGGAAACCCAATTTGAGAGCCAACTCAGCCATCATACTATTCTGAAAGTGACTGCCATGGTCAGTGACAATCTCTCTAGGTATACCAAAACGAGCGATAACTTGGTTGAAGAAGAAAAGAGCTGCAGTCTCACCATCGTTCCCAAAAGTAGGCATAGCTTCGACCCACTTCGTAAAGTAGTCTACTGCTACGATAATGTACTTGTGACCTTTTGCCGAAGGCGCGTTACAAGTAGTATAATCCATACCCCACTTTGTAAAGGGTCCGACAGTAACGACTGGAAAAAGCGGAGCTGGATGAGCGCGCATTTTTCGAGTATACACCTGATAAGGATGACACTTCTTGACCGATTCAATACAATCTTTGAAAATCGAGGAATGGCCAAAAGTATCCAGAGCAGAAAAATATTTTGTTGGCAACAGCCCAGATAAATGACCCCCTGGCTCCACTTTGGCAGAATCGTGAGGCACGGCCTCGGCTTCTTCAGTTAAAGCGCGTCTTGAAGGAGAATCTTCCCTCGGCAGTGCAAGCATCACCAATAATCAGATAATTCTTGGCTAAGTGACGCAGCTTACGGCGCTCATCTTTCGAAAAAGAAGAGGGAAACTTCGCAGTCTGGAGATACAAAATGATATCCCCATACCAAGGATCTTGTGGAGAGATAAGAAACAAGTGTTCGTCCGGAAAGGACTCATCATAGATCATCTCCTCTCCACAAGGCAACTCGGAGATCAATTCCGCAAAGACTAATGACTTCTTGGATTTGGCAGACATGAACTCGAGATCAAATTCTTGTAAAATGACAATCCATCTATTATATTTGCCCCCAATCACTCGCCTGCTGAGGACAAACTGAAATGGATTGGCAGCTGCCAAGACATAAGTTTTGCGAAGGATAATATAATGCCGGAGTCGCTGCACAGCATGGACTGCTGCTAAGGCTAATTTTTCTATCGGGGTGTATCGCAGTTCAGGTCCTACCAGTCCTCGACTAAGGTAGTAAATAACATGCTCAGCCAGAGCATCATCCTCCTGAACCAGAACCATACCAATGGTAGATTCTGCTGTAGCCAGATACAAAAGAAAATCTCTGCTATAATCAGGTGGACTCAGTAAAGGAGCAGAGGTCAATGCCTTTTTCAAGGCATCGAAAGAGCGTTGAGCGTAGTCGTCCCAAATAAAAGGAACTCCTTTCTTCAACAATCTCATATATCCCTTTGTAATCTCAGCATAGTTGACGATAAACCTCCAAAGAAAATTAGACTTCCCTTGGAGACTTTGAAGCTGACGGATTGAAGACGGGGGAGGCAACCGAAGTATTGCCTCAACCTTGAAGGGATCTACCCTTATCCCTTCCCTAGACACAATAAATCCCAACAGTCGACCGGATGTTACCGCGAAAACGCACTTGTTCGGATTCAATCGAATTTTATAAAAACGACATCTTTCAAATATTTGCCGGAGGTGACCGAGATGATCCATCCTCTTTCGAGAATGAGCAGCTAGATCATCTAAGTATGCCTCGATAATCTTCTTGATGTCGTGGAAGGCGTAAGACATGGCCCGCTGAAAGGTAGCCCCAGCATTTTTAAGACCAAAAGGCATCTTCTTGTATGCAAACGTACCCCAGGGACAAATAAATGCAGTCTTATGTTGATCTTCGGGACGGATAGTAATTTGATTATATCCGGAGAAACCGTCCATGAAGGAGAAAATCTCGTTACCGGCACACTCGTCAATGATCTGATCGATGAATGGTGTGGGGTAATTGTCTTTAGGACATGCCTTATTTAGGTCTCTGAAATCTATGCACACTCGAATCGTTCCTTGCTTTTTATCTACAGGAACGGGGTTTGAAACCCATTCAGTCAGAGGAACTGGGAAAATGAATCCCGCCTTAAGCAGCTTTTCAACTTCAGCTTTGATAGCTGCTGCCTTCCTAGGATTGACCGGACGAAGTTTTTGCCTGATCGGCTTAGCGTTTTCATACGTCTTGATCTCATGTTGGACGATAGATGGGTCTATGCTAGGCATTTCCTCATAAGACCAAGCAAATACATCCCTATACTCTTTGAAGAGCTCGGTATAGATTTGAACCTCTTCACGGGAACATTCAGCTCCAATGAAGACATTCTCAATAATGTTGGGATCCCTGGAAATGTTCACCGGGATAGTAGGAGAGATCACAGCCATGTTCCCTTCAGCATAAACCTGTGCTGGTGCTAAAGGGCTCAAGACTGGGTGAACAGGTCCAGGAGACTGAGGACTTGGAAAACTTGTTTCAACTTCGCTCAAGTCAGGTAGGAAGTAAGACCGATGATGCAAATCATCCCACGGTCTATCTATACCAGTCATGGCTTCCAGGATGGCCTCTTCAGATGGAAGAGTGGTATCAAGGCAATCCTGGGCAGAAGAAGAACTTATTGTCCAAGCCAGAGCCACATCTCCATCCAACTCTTCCGGTGAAAGAGGAGCTGGAATGGATTCTGCAGAGTCAACAATAGACTGATATGCAATCTCAGCTGCAGAAATCGGAAATGCCATTCCACCCACTTGACCTTCCACTAATGTGGCATTAGGGGAAGGTAAGGTCCAAGGGTCCGAAAAATAATGAGTTCTGAAGAACTCTCTTCGAAGAGGAGCCTTGGAGGATGAAATAGCATTAATATGAACCGTAGGAGGAGGAATATCGAAAGTACCCATCAAGAAAGAATACATTCCAACTCCTAAATTCTCAACAGGCGCCTTAGTATTATCCAACTTAGGAGCAGATACAGATGAGTCGGAAGGCGCATTCGGGTCTGCACGAGGGCAGTCAGTTCGATCCCTTTGTGACAATCCTCCTTACGTGGAAACATACAATTCGAAATAATGAGATTCTGTGCTTATCTATCTCATAAATCCAGTTCCTCCCCAACGGAAGGTTGTAGTCCAAGGCTGCATCCACTACCTCAACCTCTATGTTAACAGTTTTGCCCCCAACACAGATGGGAAAAGTTGGGACAATACCATGGGGTCTGTGAGAATGACCATCGAACGCAGTAAGAACAGTGCTAGATGGAACAGCTTTGGGAGATCCAAGTGTCTTCCAACATGCGAGAGACATCACGCATGTGGAAGCACCCTCATCAACAATCGTTCGAAAGATATTGCACTTCCGATACGACGATTTAATATGAAAAGCCATGTGATGAGGAAGTCTCTTCTTAAAATTAGTCATATCAAAAGTAATCAGAAGAGAATTTTTCGGATCAATAGCCCCAATGTCAGTGAGCAAAGCACTGCGCTGAGTTGGACAAGACTGGAGTACCTCTAAAGCTGACATAGCACAAGGACTCTGCGCCAGATCTTCTACAGTCGAGTAGTTCTGGGCAGCCCTAGCATTTGGATTAATCGTTGATCGCTTAGAAGATGCTTTGGGCATCCGAGGCATAGACTCAACAGTAGGCTTCGTAATGTGAAGCGGCTCAGTAGCATCAGGAACTTCCTTAGCTTTCGAAGACTCTTCTTCGCCATAATCACGGGATCTCGTAGCGATATCCGCGTGAGCACTCATCATAAAAATGTTCGATGGAATTTCCCCTTCCTGGGTGCCCCCAGAGGAAGCCCCAGGATTTTGGTTCGCGCCAACAAATAATTGTTGCCCTTGGGGAAAAGGGTTTGTTAACACAACCTGGGAACTAGAAGAACCCTGCTGGGCTAACAAGCGCTGCGCATCCTGAATTTTAGGGAAAAGGTGTGTGAGATGGTCTCCAGTACACAACTTGCATGGAAACTTCACTTTCTTTTTCTCCTTTGGACCCTCACCAACATGCTCGTTGGTTTTATTCGCATTACCCTTCCCGTTCTTGCCCTTCTTCTTGTTATTTCGTCCCTTCTTCTTCCCATCGGATTGTTGATTTCCTTTGGGATCGGAAGCTTGGACAACATTTATGGACAAAGACTGGGAAGGTGATGAATCAGCAGGCACAGCCTGACCAGAAGGAGCAGATTGTAAAGACAACTGCTGCAGTTGATAAAGCAGGCTGGCTGCACCACTATTGACCGATCCGACAAGCCCGTCACCATGCGGACCAGGTTTAGGTTTCGACAAATCCAATTTGGAGCGAGGAGCATTGGGAAAATACTTATAAAGTACCCCAGACTGAGAATAGATCAGTTCTAACTGCTGGGCCCTAAAAATGGCCTGCTCCTCAGAAAATACCCCAGATAGGGATACATCTTTTGAAATATCTGACTGCAGAGATTTCAAAAACCACTCGAGAAGGAATTCACCTGGAATATGAGCTTTGATAAGCCTCTTCCTTCTCTTCCATTCCTGAATGTGATCAGAAATGTGAGTTGCCTCATCCTGCTTAAAATTAGCCAGGAGTTCGGTCCCAGCCTCATATCTGACAGGCAACTGAAAATGGTTTAGAAATGTGACGGCCAGTTCTCCAAATGTGGCGAAACTGCCCCCAGTGAGCTCGATATACCATTTGGCAGCATTCCCAGTTAGGGTGCGTTGAAATAATCTCAACCTAACCGAGTCATCGATCAGGGAGTTCGAAGAGCACCATAAGTGGAAAGTGGTAATGTGGTCCACCGGATCCTCTCCACTCTTACCTTCAAACTTTGGAATGTCTGAAGGAAGTTTGGTTGGGACCGGAGGCCACCCCGGACTATAACGAATCGGGTCATTAGTCAACTTCGACAAATCTGGCAAGTTTAACGTTGCCAGAAACGGTAAGCGAGGCGGAGCCTGAGAATTCCATCCTTGAGGGGATGGATTCCCAACATTTTGAAAAGAATAGCCTGGATTTGATGAGGCACCAGGCTGCCAGAAAGGACTCGTAGAAAACGGAGAAGAACCTCCTCCCCATGCCGAGTTACCAAAGCCCAGACCAGATCCCCCCGCTGAAGTGTTAAATGAAGAGGAGAGCCCCTGATAGGGGTTCCAAGCATTAGACAAAGGAGAAAAGGTCTGATATGCACTCGACGAAGGGAAAGAAGCATTCCCTTGATGACCTGCGAAGAACTGATTCCCTGCCCCCGCTGTAGTAAAGACAGGATTCCATCCCGTAAAAGTAGTCGAACTTTGCCCCCCAGACCAAGGGTTGAAACTCTGGGTCTGGGACGTAAACGGAAATGACCCTAAAGAAGGATTGGAACTAGGAATGTGCCCAGTTCCAAAGGGGAAACCCTGAAATGAAGCTGATCCACTAGCCATGTTAGACATGGGCGTAGATCCAGCTGAAGCAGCGGAAAAGGAAAAAGAGGGATTTCCACTAATGGACATCCCTGAACAGAAGGGACCAGAATGAGAAGCGTGTGCTTGGGTGAACCCAGAGCCAAACACAGCAGCACTAGAAGCAATCGAAGATGAAGCAATAGTGCCCCCTGCTTCAACAGAAGCAGGAGTCTGAATGCCTGCAGCGCTCACGGTAGAAGCCGCGTTCCCAGTCGTGGCCATCGAAAGATAAGAATGATACGGAAGATCCGGCGGTCTCTCCGACTCAGGTCCGATGTACTGAACAACGAACGGATAATCAGGAGGAAGAGGAGATGGACCTGTAGCGGGAGGCTCAGGTATGTCCTCAATCTGAAAATCTTCTTCCTGAGGAAATAAAACTCGCGAGGTGAGCGGAACGCTCCTCTCGGGACCGACACCAGAATCAGCTACGAAACCTTCAGACCTTGGTGGAGGATCTCTCTCCACAGCGTCAGACTCCACAGGGTGGTAACCACCTGCTAAATCACTCCTACGCCTTCTCGAAGAAGGCTCTGCACTCTCGGGAGATAACCCCCGGATTCTCCTCGAATGTCGAGGCGCTTGATCAGCCACTTTTATAGATTTTATAAATTAGACTCAAAAAAGTGAAAAGCTAGGCAAGCTAGGAGCAAAAGAGCACTCACTAAAATAAAAATCCCTGAGAAACAGCAAGCAAACAGCCTCCAAGTATTTCCGCTCCGGGTGATGAGGACCGGACACCAAAATACAGGAAAGCGAAGTATAGGACCTTCCGAAAGCAGTCTGGGATGATTAGGGCCCAGAACAACTAGCGAAGGTATCAGAAGCAGTTACGCCGACCTCCTAACAACAGCCTTTGCCGGCTCAAGCACCCAAACTTCGCAAGGGCACCCCCCAGAAGTACTGCTGGAAGTGATGCGACGTCTGCCTCAGGTACCACGGGTATTCCCCCCCGCAGTCACCTGTGTGGAACCTAGGAACAGCAACTATGGACACCAATCCGTATCAGAAGCTGGGCGGAACGGTCTTGAGGTCAGATTCAGCTAATCGGAGGGGGGTTATCCCTCTTCTCAACCTTCACTTCCCCTCGCGCTTGACTCTCGGATGAGAGCTTTCCCAGTCCACCTCACGGAGTTGGATTTCGCTCAATTAATCAACTTCTATGTTTGTTTGAGCGGCCTTGGAGAGTTAACTCTCCACTCACCTATTCCAAGGCCCTACAACCTAGCTAGTTAGTGATTGACACTTAGAAAAACTTGCTAGTTGATTTTAGATTAAATCGCTTATTTTAAGGGCTGTTATATTAAGTCACAAGGATATGGAGATGAAACGTATGGTGTTTTTGACGCAAAAGAAATTAATAAAAACTTAACTACATGCGAATGCAGTTCTTTGTCTTTCGATGAAGAGAAATCTCTATACAGGTTCTACGAGACTAAAAATTGTATTTTTTCTTTTCAAATAGCAAACTCACACTCACAAAAACTAAGAAATTGACTAAATGATTAAATGCACCTAATGCAAATCACTACAAGCATGTAAATCCTAAGATGCAAATCTCTTAAAGCAGAGTGAAATTCCCAAAAAGTCCTTCAATTTTAACTCATCTTTTGTTGTCCAGAAAGCTAATTCTTGAAATCAAGAACTCTTAAAATAAGGACACCAAAAACACTTAAAAACAAGAAGAAGAAATCAAACGATAACTCCTCCTCAAAATCAAGCCAAAAACTAAAAGCAAGAAACCTCACAAGCTTCAAAAGTTATAGCAAACGAAAATGAAAATGCAACAACAAAAGCAAATAACAAGTGAAAATGTTTTTTAAGCCTTTGAAATGCAAAAAAAAAAAGCAAAGCAAATGTTTTTTGAGCTTTTTTGTTTTACAAAGAAAGAGCTCGAAAAAGACCAAGCACAACTATCAAAATCCAAACCAAACGGGACCGAATTTCAAGCACAAACTTCAACAATGCTCCCAAACCTTATAAGGCTAACTCGTAGCAAGATCAATAAGAGCAAGAGAAGACCAAAAACTCAGCCAATCAGCCTAGACAAATAGTGCAAACTCGTTGCAACCAAAAACTCCAAAGAAGCAAGAAAAGCTCTTCAAAAGTTGCAACAAAACCCTAGCCTATGGAACTCAAGAAAACCAATAAAAAACGAAGCAAAAATCGCAATGCGAAGCACAACAAAAAGATAGGAGCGAGTAAGTGAGCAGAAGCTCTCTATTCTGATAAAGCAGAACAACCAAGAATGCTCAGAAAACGATCTTGGAACTCAATCCAGAAGTGCCAGCACCAGAAACAACACTTTGCCAAAAAGACTAGTTTTCACTCAAACGAAAGAGAGAAAAGACATGAAACCACTTCCTTCACACTCCAGTAAGTACAGAGACACTGTAAAAACAGGCCTCCACAGCCAGAAAGGACCAAAAATTCAAGAATCCCAAAAATTCAAAATCTGCCTAGGTATACGCTACTTCACAGCTATGCAACCAGCATGCATACGCGTATGTTCTAAGGGAAACTCGCGTATATGCGGGTTCCTTCAGACAAAATCACGTGTATACGCCACTGTGTGCAGAAAAAAGCGCGTATTCAAAGGTAAATAATGAAAAAACAAAAAGAACAAGCCTGGAAAAGACACCAAGACTTCAGACTGACTGCAAGAAAATAAACTGGACTGCAAATGAAAGTTAAAACTGCTGGGATCCTACCAAACAGCTGAAACCACCCAACAGGAGAATCACAAAAATGTGATCCCCAGCGGAGTCGCCAGTTCTGTTTCGGGGAATTTCACCCTAGAGGTTCGTTGGGTTACAACCTCCACAGAGCAGGGGCATGCTACTTAACAGAGACTCACACAATCATGCACGTTCAGAAAAACTAAATAGAGTAGAATGAGAAAGTTACCCGTAGGTCCTACGGTTGAAGAAGATCCTGCAGGGTTCAAACCCCCAGCAACCGTCCTTCCTTCTTAACCTGAAAGACAAGAAGAAACAAGCACAAAGGACTGGTTGTACAACATATATCTACTCTAAATGTTAGTGAGATTCATATAAAACATTAAATAAATCATAATGAATGCTTGTATAACCAAATATTCTCATACATATAAGCATACACTAACACGTTTATTTCGGGAACAACATGATACTTCTGTATTATAAATAGCATGTACAAAAGTAATCAAGTGGAGAGATCACCTGATCCTTCCAAGGCCTTCGCAAACCGTCGTCCGGATCCGTCCAGCCCTTGCCTCGCTAAGACTCCTTCCAAACTGGTGCATACGAGATGACATATAAAGGGATGTGCATCTCAAGGAAATAAGGGTTTCCTACAATGAACTGGGAAAGTGCAGGAGGCACGGGGAATCAGACTTGGATAGGGAATACCAACAGAGTATAATATCAATAATTCTCTCTACGTTTTCGGGGATTTAACACCTAGAGGTTGGTTGGGATTCCTTCTCCTGAGCTTCGAGGGCGTACTATTTAACGAAGACTCTTACGATCACGGATGATCCGCGAAAACGAATAGACGCAAACGAGAGGTTTGCAAGGTGGTCCTACGTTTGAAGTAGATCACGTGAGTTCAAACTCTGCTTAGATCCTTCCTCTTTCACACGAAATACAGCAGCTGAGACAAGTTGTACCGGTATATTTCTCTATATGTTAGCGAGATTCATATAAATATTAAATAATCATGTAATGCTTGTATAACAAATATTCTTCACATTCAAAGCATACTAACACGTTTGCTTTACAGAGACATTTATGATATACGTATTATAAAAATAGTACGTACAAAAGTAAGTGGAGAGATCACCTGATCCTTCCAAGGCCTTCGCAGACCGTCGTCCGGATCCGTCCAGCCCTTGCCTCGCTAAGACTCCTTCCAAATGAGTACATACGAGATAACATATAAAGGGATGTGTATCTCAAGGAAACAAGGGTTTCCTGAAATGAACTGGGAAAGTGCAGGAGGCACGGGGAATCAGACTTGGATAGGGAACCAACAGAGTATAATAATAATAATTCTCTCTCTCCCCCCTTTAGGCCATACATATGAGGTCTTTTTATAGTCCCTCCAAGTAGTTTCAGCAGTTGGAAACAGTTGGCCACGGGCTGGGGTGGTTGAACTACCTGAGTAACCATCAACCCAGCGCGAAATTAGGGATTTTTATATATTTTTAATCATTTTAATGGCATACGCGGAAAAGTCTAGCTGGACTCGCGTATACATGCGGAAAAGTACGGGCATAGTCGCGTATGGGGGATTTTACACTGTTTTTAAGTGAATTTGTCCAAGTCTGTAGGAATGGGTGCCCAAAAGCCATAAAGCAATCATGAATCATGTCGAGGTGAGAAATGATGCTATAACATATGCCCCCTAATATATGAGGTCAGAAGGGGTACATGATGGCCGAAATGTATTATGCACATAGAAAGAACTTCGCAAGGACAAGAGAGGACTTCACCAGATTTCAGCCTGCCAAAAACCAATGAAAGAAACCAGAGAGTCAACTCATGCTGAGGCGGGCATACCCATGCTCAGACAAAAATACATCATATAGAAAGTAGTGAATAGATCCAACATGCATACAAGTATAAGCCGAGCCCAGAAAGTATAGTGAATGTCGGCAGGGCCGGAAGACAGTGTATCAATGTCCAAGTATCACATATAGAAAATTTGAGCAAAGATAATTTGGAGGATATCCACAGATCAAGTAGCCGAATCTCAAGTGCTGGCACGGAGTGATACGATGTCTGCCTCGGGTACCACGGGTATTCCCCCCCGCAGTCACCTGTGTGGAACCTAGGAACATCAACTATGGACACCAATCCGTATCAGAAGCTGGGCGGAACGGTCTTGAGGTTAGATTCAGCTAATCGGAGGGGGGGTATCCCTCTTCTTAACCTTCACTTCCCCTCGCGCTTGACTCTCGGGTGAGAGCTTTCCCAGTCCACTTCACGGAGTTGTATTTCGCTCAATTAGTAAACTTCTATGTCTGTTTGAGCGGCCTTGGAGAGTTAACTCTCCTCTCTCCTATTCCAAGGCCCTACAACCTAGCTAGTTGGTGATTGACACTAAATAAAACTTGCTAGTTGATTTTAGATTTAATCGCTTATTTTAAGGGCTGTTGTATTAAGTCACAAGGATATGGAGTTGAAACCAATGATGTTCTGACGCAAAAAAAAAATTAATAAAAACCTGACTACATGCACATGCAGTTCTTAGTCTTTCGATGAAGAGCAATTTCTATGTAAGTTCTACGAGGCTAAAAATGTATTTTTCTTTTCGAATTACAAACTCACACACACAAAAATTAAGAAGCTAACTAAATGATTCAATGCACCTAATGCAAATGACCACTAACATGTAAATTCTAAGATGCAGAAAAGTCCCTTGAAACAAGGTGAAATTTCCCGAAAGGCTCCTTCAGTTTCAACTAATCTTTTGATATCCAGAAAGTTAATTATTGCAAACAAGTACTCTTAATATAAGACACCAAAATACTCAAGAAGAAGAAGAAGAAATCAAAAGACAACTTCCCTTCACAATCAAGCAGGAAACTAGAAGCAAGAAAATTCACTAAAGTCCCAAAAGATGAAGCCAAACGAAAATGAAAAAGGCAACAACAAAAACAAAAACAAGCAACAATGTTTTTTGAGTTTTTGATATGCAAAAAACAAAAAGCAAAACAAATGTTTTTGGAATTTTCAGTTTTATAAAACAAGAGCTTCAAGAAAACCAAGAACAACTATCTCAATCCAAGCCAAAATGAGACCGAATTTGAAGCATAAACTCCAACTATGCCCCCAAACCTTATAAAACTAATGATAGCAAGATCAATAAGGGCAACGGAAGACTAAAAACTCAATCAAGCAGCCAAGAGAAATAGTGCAAATTCGTTGCAATACAAAACTCCAAAGAAACAAGAAAAGATCTTCGAAAAATGCAACAAAACCCTAGCTTATGAAACTCAAGAAAACCAATCGAAAACAAAGCAAAGAACACAATGCAAAGCACAACACAAAGACAGGAGCGAGTCAATGAGCAAAAGCTCTATGTTCTGGTAAAGCAGAACAGCCAAGAATGCTCAGAAAGCGATCTTGGAACTCAATCCAGGAGTGCTAGCACCAACAAGAACACTTCGCCAAAAGATCAGTTTTCGGGCAAACGAAAGAGAACCAAGACTTAAAACCACGTCTGTCACACTCCAGTAAGTACAAAGACACTGCAAACACAGGCCTCCACAGCCGGAAAAAGACCAAAAACACGGGAATCTTGAAATTTCAAATTGACCTAGGTATGCATGACCTTTATGACTATGAAGCAGTGTATGCGCGTGCGATGCCGAGGAAATCTGGTGTGCATTAAAAAGGGTTAACAAACGCTTCAGCAGAGATAATGCGCGGCGTGATGCGAAGCAAAGCTGCGTATACAAAGAAAGATAATGAAAAACAAAAAATACAAGCCTGGGAAAGATATCAAGACTTCAGACTGACTGCAAGAAAGCAAACTGGACTGTAAAAGACAGAAGAAACTGTTGGCAACCTACCAAGCAGCTGAAACAACCCAACAGGAGAATCACAAAAATGTGATCCCCAGCGGAGTCGCCAGTTCTGTTTCGGGGATTTAACACCCTAGAGGTTGGTTGGGATTCAACCTCCACAGAGCAGGGGCGTACTACTTAACAGAGACTCACACGATCATGCACGGTCATAAAAACGAAATAGAGCAGAACGAGAGGTTTACCCGTTGGTCCTACGTTTGAAGTAGATCCACGTGGAGTTCAAACTCCCTGCAACCGTCCTTCCTCTTTCACCTGAAATACAAGAAGAAACCAGCACAAAGGACAAGTTGTACAATATATTTCTACTCTATATGTTAGCGAGATTCATATAAAACATTAAATAAATCATCATAAATGCTTGTATAACAAATATTCTTCACACATTAAAGCATACACTAACACATTTACTTCGGGAACAGCATGATACTTCTGTATTATAAAAATAGTACGTACAAAAGTAAGTGGAGAGATCACCTGATCCTTCCAAGGCCTTCGCAGACCGTCGTCCGGATCCGTCCATCCCTTGCCTCGCTAAGACTCCTTCCAAATGAGTGCATATGAGATAACATATAAAGGGATGTGTATCTCAAGGAAACAAGGGTTTCCTGAAATGAACTGGGAAAGTGCAGGAGGCACGGGGAATCAGACTTGGATAGGGAACCAGCAGAGTATAATAATAATAATTCTCTCTCTCCCTTAGGCCATACATATGAGGTCTTTTTATAGTCCCTCCAAGTAGTTTCAGCAGTTGGAAACAGTTGGCCACGGGCTGGGGTGGTTGAACTACCTGAGTAACCATCAACCCAGCGCGAAATTAGGGAGTTTTATATATTTTTTAATCATTAAAATGGCATACGCGGAAAAGTCTAGCTGTACTCGCGTATACACGCGGAAAAACACGGGCATAGTCGCGTATGAAGGATTTTCCACTATTTTTAAGTGAATTTGTCCAAGTCTGTAGGAATGGGTGCCCATAAAAAATATATAAATCATGAATCATGTCGAGGTGATATAAAGGGATGTGTATCTCAAGGAAACAAGGGTTTCCTGAAATGAACTGGGAAAGTGCAGGAGGCACGGGGAATCAGACTTGGATAGGGAACCAACAAAGTATAATATCAATACTTTCTCTCCCTCCCTTAGGCCATACACATGAGGTCTTTTTATAGTCCCTCCAAGTAGTTTCAGCAGTTGGAAACAGTTGGCCACGGGCTGGGGTGGTTGAACCACCTGAGTAACCATCAACCCAGCGCGAAATTAGGGATTTTTATATATTTTTTAATCATTAAAATGGCATACGCGGAAAAGTCTAGCTGTACTCGCGTATACACGCGGAAAAACACGGGCATAGTCGCGTATGGAGGATTTTCCACTTTTTTTAAGTGAATTTGTCCAAGTCTGTAGGAATGGGTGCCCATAAAGCCATGAAGCAATCA